>CM067357.1:471869-514769 GCA_034190875.2 Urechis unicinctus
TCTCATCATTGATTAACAGCATTGTAAAGTTTTCATTGACAACTGCATAATCATTGAAAAACTTTAACGAGTGTTCTGGGCAGTTCAGGCAGGGCACATTGGACGGCTGTGATGCAGAAGTAGGTATTTCCCCGGTATTTCCCCCTACTCTATATACAATTAATACGTGATGCATGTAGTATCACACAACATAATAGTATATACACTCTTAAGATACGCAATGTATTGTGATTCAAACATTAATTAGGGGGATGCAGGAGGGGGGAATCGTTGCAGCTGTGAAGGCAATCAAGCGAACAACCCGTGCGTGGTGGGGCTGGATGCCAGGTCACGTGACGAGCATAAGACCTCGACATTGACTCAAAAACTTCAAATGGACCACAGTGTCTTCCCATTTGACGTCACACGGTCCGGTGCCGCCTTGTTGGAGTACAAGCTACCGCCAGCGCGCTGCGCTTTGACGAGAGGTAGCTTGGAACGTGCCGGCGCGTTATGGTTCCCACGTTCTTCATTGATCAAAGGGGTCATTTCATAATACGAAATTTATGTTCCATCGTTGGTTGTGCCATCGTTGGTTGTGCCATTGCTGGCCGTGCCATCGTTGGCTGTGGCAACAGGGGTAACCGAGATAAAGAGAAATCACTGTAAAATCTATGCCAATGTAATCGCTTATGTTATCATGTACTCAACGTCTTCACAACCCACCATGTGTCACGTTGCTGCGATCTTGTACAGGTTGCTCTTGCCTGTAATATATTCTAGTCTGAAAGCGAAAGTTGGTACTGTGATGGGACCTACAGTGAGTCGTTAGAGCCTCATTGAGTGTGGAGTGTCCATGCTTTTGGTAACTCAGACGAGTTTTAAAACAGGTCGCATTGTACTTTTACGTCGTGTCAGGAAAGCACAAGAAATATCAAAGGTATTAAGCGTGTCCTTCTTATTACCGCAAATGTAAGAAAAGTTGTTCCTTATAAAGGAGAAACAGCCGAGCGGGCATTTAAACGTGTGGGTCCTGGCGCAAGTGGGTGGGTGGTTACGTATATTAATGTGATTGTGCGTGTGTGCAGGGGTGTAGCCAGCGATACCCACTTACGCACGTGCGTAACATCAATTTGAGCTGTAGATTTCTCCCCCGTATATGCGTAACATTCCTTCAAGCCTGGCTACGCCCGTGGTATGTGTCCTTATGTATAGATAAGTATATATAAGTAACACATTATTTTGCTTTCTGCATAACATAACTAACGATGTACGTTTTGAATGGCTAGATCTTTGTGAAGCTTATATTACTGTACTATGAATTTTGCATTCAATAAATTCATTATTTTAACTGGAATTGATTAAATTTTATACGGTGAACCCCAACTACTGCTGTTTCATTTAATTTATTTTAGTCTTCGCATTAATTGCATGGCCGAATTGATTTGTGGCCGACTTAACTCAAGGCCGAGTTGACCTTCCTCGCCAGGTAAGACGTAACATCTGGATAACTCATGATTAATGCATAACAATGACCTACGATGTCATAATTCGAAAAAGATAACAATAACAGCCATATGAGCAGACACCTCGTATTCAGTGTTCAGGTCTGCGTACTATCGAAACGATTCCCATTTGTGTACGAAACGACCAGTGTTCGTGTCTGTGTACGAAACGACCTGTGTACGAAACGTCTCCCAGTCCTGAGTACGAAACAACCATCGGTGTACGAAACGACCTGTGTACGAAACGCCGGTGTACGAAACTACCGCACGCCGAAGAAATATACAGTTGGTAAACGTAGAGGTTATTCGCACGCCGGCGTGGGAATAATGAGCCACTCCAACCAAATTCGCACGCCGGCGTGCGAATAGTAGAGTTTGATGATTATATTCGCACGCCGGCGTGGGAATAGTGAACGTTGTCAAGCTTATTCGCAAGCCGGCGTGCGAATAGTAGAGCATTATCATAGTATTCGCACGCCGGCTTGGGAATAGTGTGATGCGCTCAACATATTCGCACGCCAGCGTGGGAGAGTGAATGAAGAATGCGAAATTTATCTTATTTTGATAATCATATTGATTTTTTGGGGGGTCAAATACTCGTTAATTAGTTTGATAGTTTTATTGAATCCCCAGTATTGTTATCAATCGTTCATGCTTTATTTTTAAGGTATCTTTGCCTCTGCTTTAAGCGGTCTACATCCCTGACAAACTTTCTGTGAATGCCAATGCAAGGAGTTTATCAGTGATTAACAAATGAACATATACATTCCCTTGTTTTGAACCTTTATAAGGAACTGGGTGTGGCAACTAGGTCTGTGTATGTAAATTGTATAGGCTTATAGTGATTGATGCCAAAATGGAGGGCCAAACACCTTATTTTAATAAGTTTTCACTTTCATTACTTTGTTATAATACTATTTTGGATCATACGTTCTTAAAAAGCCTCCCCCTTTAATTATCAGCACGAGAGCCCGGGTTACATCACACCACTCTTTGGGAGGGGTGTAACCCTGATTTCAGCAATCCTCACAGCAAGCGAGTTCACCCTCCAAGTGGACTCGTCGTGTCACGTGGGGATTGTTTTAGCCTGGCCTATCGTGTGGACCCTTTATAAGGTCCACAGATGGGTCAGTCACGGAGAGATTCATCTAGTCAGAGAAACGATTCGACCGCGAGATTCCAGGGAGCTTCATTGTTGAAATATAAATAAACCAAATAAGCAACTCTACTTCAGGACTCGCGTTGATTTCCTCTGATTAGTCCCCACTCCAGCAACTACAGGCAGTGAGTAACTTTACAATAACGAAGAGCGTGCATAAGCAAGAAAAGCCAAGAAAAACTAGCTTTACATTTGGTGGAGAATCCGGGTAGTTGGCAACTTCCACTGTTGTTAACGTACATATTTTCCCGACGCTTACACGCTCTTACGTTAGAGAAGAAAGCTGACAATTGCTACACACGCCGAGAGAAGAGACACGAGGCCGCAATCTACGACGCGATCATGATCCAGGGCAACGGCAGCGTACACCGGCCACTTCCACTCGACTCAACTATGGCGTACTAGCGACCTGGCGCTATCAACACATCGAAGATGACGACCTCATACCCCCCTTTCAGCTTCTACCACTGGTAAGTACCTCACTCATATAATACATTGAAATAAGTTTACTGTAAAATTATTATTGCTCATTTGGACCTTCCGTCGCGCATAAGTACCTCCTCAACACAAAAAAAACACCCCCCCCCCCACTATCGCCTTAATTTTAACCTCCCGCATCCGACAAACCTTATTATGCAAGGACGGGAAAACGAGAAATTTGAGGTCAAATATCCTCTATATTCAAATTAAGTATTTAATATTATGTTTGTTGGCGAACAATATGAGTGGGTCGTCGAGGACGCAAGTATGTGGCGCGGAAGATGAGCTTTACAAATTTTGAAACAAATAACGAATTATGTTTACCTAGCCTCATTGATTCATTTTCATAGTATTCTTCGTACATATTTCCCTTTTAGAAATTTTTCCAACTAATGTCATATTATCTTTAGCCATATACTATCTTCTCAGAACAGGACGCCTATATTCATTTTATATGCATAACCACTTTTACATGCAATTATTTCACACATGATTTTCACACGCATGTTTCATTCATTATTCCAACCATATAACATTTTACCAACGATACGATCTCAACCACGTGTCAAACGCATTCAAACGCATTCAAACGCATGAACCTGACGGTTAGACAAATTCAAATTATCAAGGCGAACTCAAATGTTTATCAGTCTAATTTAAGGTTTTAACAGTCGGCCCGTATACCCAGGGCTGTTTAACTACTTTGGCAAACATGCTGCACTCAGACATTCACACAGATAAAAGACCCTCATTTGTGCGTCCACCAATTATCAAGGATTAAAGACTCCATTGTAATTGCAACAAACACGACTGTCTCAGAGGGCCCAAGCTGCCACCCTTTAATTGCACCTAATTTAAGTCTCAAGGCAGTCTTCAAAGTGACATAAACATTTGACGCTAAATTTCACGCATCCTTTGCCCGAAATCCAGTAAACTGTGAGTCAAGGTTAAATTATAAGAAGACTTTTAAAACTTGTCTTCTTCCACGCAGCGCAAACTTGACACAATGATATCATCAATTATACACACAATTATTTTGCCTCTATGTCTGCAGATAATAAGACGAAATCTTACATTAAGTGAAGTCAATTGCGCTATTATCGCACCGTCTGGCATATCATGCGGACACGCGTAAAATTAGCGACCCTTTATGTTACACATTACCCATAACGCTAATCTTATGTTATTCAAGTATATGCGGGGTATAATCTCATGAAGGAATCTGCAGCTTAGGGAAGACGTGCGTATTTATCAAAATAATTGATGGAGAAGTATCGTTAACATTTAATTCTCAATACAAATATATATGAGTCGTTTTATATTGATCTTCTCCCGCGCGTACAACACATACAATTAAAGTGTCACACCGTTGTGTATCCGGACTTACATGTTAGATAGTGGCCATATGCAACATATATTCTTTTAGGCATAACTGTTTCTAAACAGGCTCTCAGCAGCATAGCTTTCTTAGACACTATCTTGGGCAATAACCGTCACTCATTTACCACGCGCTCCAATCACCTTATGCAAAACAATACACAATCATTCAACCACACCTCACACTTTTCTTTGCGTGATACACCAATATTCATTTTGAGATGTTATAATCTTACACATAAGTAACATACCCACTCACACTTACACATTGAACACTCATGTTTTTAATACGTCCTACATTACCCATAATCAAGACACACTGATCGCTGCCGTAAGTTCATTTGTTCCCAGGTATATTTACGCCATACAAGAGGGAGATAGTGCCTTCACCCGACGCGCCAACACATTGAAGCCAAAGCTTACGTCTCCCTGACCAAGGATGCAGTGGAGACACACAACGGCACAACCAGGCGTCGTATAACGCACACCCCTCACCTCAAGCGACACCTGGCGAACCCAATGCGGCAGCCCTCCAGATATTTCATCTTCAAGAAGCATCCAAAGAAATCCACAAATTTCAATAACTTTAACGGCATTAGTCCATTGTTCTTGTATATTTAATTATCATGACATAAGTTAAATACTTTCAAAATTAATAATTGAATTAGCTACAATAGGTTATTTTACTATTTTCACGACTGTCAAGTATAGGCTCATCGCTTTTTTCCCACTGTGAGTAACTTTACAATAACGAAGAGCGTGCATAAGCAAGAAAAGCCAAGAAAAACTAGCTTTACAACTTTGTGCTTTATTTTATAACCTTTTAATTCAAATTCATGCAGGGAGGTATCTGTGTGCAATCCAAATTCACACCAGAAACCTTGATAGCATGAGAATAGACTAAATTCAAATTAAATTACTGTATTAACATACCATCATGGATATATCCATGATGGTATGTTAATACAGTAATTTAATTTATATATATATAGAAGTCAATATTTGCATATTTGTCGAAGCAATTAAAGGTGTCCACAAGATTTCGCAAGGAATTTTTTATTTAAACATTTTTACATTCATAAACAATGCAAATTTGAAGTGTAAAAATAAACCAGATAATATTTAAGCTTCCAATCCAGTCGACTCAATAACAAATGCAATATATATTTATGCAGTTTCAATTATCATCAGGGAGTTCAAGTTGTTATCATCATACAGATCAAACACCCAAACCAATTAAACATATCACTTGTTATTCAAAGAGGAAAAATATCTAAACTGAGTTTTAACCGGTCAAGTAAGACATTCATTGCAAATGAAAGAGCCTTTTGGTTTTAATGACACATGTACACATACGAAGTGGTACCAGAGCAAGCACCCTGAACACAGAATCCATTTGCTTTTTTTTTTGTTGTTGGGGCCGCAAGCAGCTCTTCCATGAGGCACATGTCCGGGTAGCCTCATGGTCACCTAAGAAGCGCATGCGTCTGGCGTGCGAATAAGGAATCCTCAAATTATTGTTCGCACGCCGGCGTGCGAATAACCATTTCGTATACGGAAACGTATAACGTTTGCAGCGAAGTATATTTACCAAGAAAAACAACGAATTGCCTCTTTTGGTATTATCAATATTCTACATTAGGTGTTCAATGTGTAATTTAACTGTCATGTTAGTAAGAACCATTAGTGACTCAGTGTGAGCCATTGATGTGCTATCTTCGGTGTAGTGCGAGCGATAATATGTGTGACTATCTATCTCGGTCTACGGTTGACTTCGGGCGGTGTTTATTTTACTATTCAAATTCAAATTTCAGACACAACAACCAAGTATATAACTTTATATGCGATCCATAGCAACTAGAAATCTAAGCTTGTATATACACATATACACATACACAGGGATATAACTTAACTTTTCTACACCACTAGCCTGCTGGGCTCGTAGCTTTTAAAATCAACGAGCCCAGCATCAAACCAACGAGCCCAACATTTTGAGTACACATTTTATTACCCATTCCTACAATAAATACTATATTAACATAATGAATACTGTAGCAGATAATATATTCATTAACTTCAGTAAGTTACCACATTCCTTAAAGATTCACTCTTACTCCCAAATAAGATTTACAACAAAACAATTGTTTTAAGTTACCAAATATCTATTGATTTTGAATAAGAGTTTCACTTTTAAAAGGTAGACCTCATCTCTTTCTTCAGTCAAACTGAATAGTTTTTTAAACACTGAAGTAGCATCCTCATCATCTGAGTAAAAGTCGCTGTCACTATCCTGACATGCACCATCGTCTGGGGATGCTGTGATGATATCTGAATCATCCACCTTCTCTATGTCCTGCTCTACTGCTGGCTCTACTGCTGGCACATATATATTGGAAACACTGACATGACCTATGGAAAAAATAAAAAGACACAACCAAAAAAAACTTGGACTGCTAATGTTAGAATACGATTTGCCAAAATTTAATACTTGTGACTGCAGGGCCTTGGTTATATAACCTAAATAACTGCTGCGTATAAAGTAAAGAAAGTTCATAATCAAACAGGGCTCTCGCTAGCCAAAAATTATAAAGGGTCCAGGACCCTCAGGTTAAAATTCCCAAGGGTCTCTAACACATTTCGGGGGTCCACAAGAAACACGAGGGTCCAAATAGATGTTTATTGATAACTGAACACAACACCACAAACGCCTATGTACAAACATTGCATGCATATTAATTCACTTCCTTCGTCGTTTATCAGCGTTAAAGTTCATAGCTGCTTTCTGACACTCCCAAGTCCTGAACAGCTGGACCCTCAATCTTGATGCGCATTAGTATCTCCAGCACTCTTTCTGACATCGAAGCACGTTTGCGAGATTTAGTGACATTTGTATGGAGAAGCAGCTCAGAATAAAATCTCGCCACAGACGAAACCACAGCGAAACGCACGATCGCCTTTAACTGAGTTCCGCTAGCACAGCGCCCAGCGCTGCCATGGTAAGAAACGTGACCCTCAATGTTTTGTTCTCACCGGCAAACATTAATAAGAATAAAGTATGATTGAATTCGCTTACATTCGCCGAATGAAGAAAGCGCAACACCCGTACACTGTAGCTTATTTCTTGGCGGGAAAAGCTGTCGCCACTGCGTTGACCTGGCGGGCGCCGAGTGAGCTTAACTGCGTGCTCTATTTATTCAAACAAGCAATTATCTATGTCTGTAGTTTCAACTTGCACTCGCCAGTCGGGCGACGACCTTCGAGTTTTCATTTCACCTGCAGGCGGGCTGATATTAACAATCTCGCGAATTTTGAAGCTTTGCGTAACGGATGCACGGCATCACAAATCTTGCGCGCGACGCGGGTCCAATGCAAGAATCGCGGGTCAGGGACCCGAAACCTCGGGTTCCCGAGAGCCCTGAATTCAAAGACATCAAAATGAGGCCTTTGTGGACAGTAAACACAGCTTTATTTCCCACAGAAGGGCTTACTTCAGAGCTTCTCTGATAAGCTCCATTCATGTTGACCATTCTTGTTTGTTTATGTTTGACGCGCGCTGCTTGTTATCGCCCGGTCAGAGGTTAAAACCGGGTCAAATCGCATGCGCTCCGTGAACTATTGAAGAGATGTTATGTTAGATTTGCGTCAAACATGTCTGCCATGGAGAGTGCCCTTTTGCGAGAGGTATTTCTCAGCGCCCGGGAGCATTTTATCCGGTACCGCTACGAAAAATCGGACTCGCATTTTATCCGGTACTGCTACGAAAAATCGGACTCGCCAGTTGGGCGAGTTTCTTTAAAATTACAGTCGCCCAGATCGGAAATAGGTCGCCATTGGTGAGTGGGCGAGTGCTAAGTTATATCCCTGCATACATATAGAGAAAGAAAGAATGATGGCCTAGCATGACTGAATTATTCATATTACTAATAACCTGAATAATTCAGTCATGCTAGGCCATCAAGTTGATATCTTGATTATTACTTAATTGATCAATAAAAATATGGAAAAAAGACTATTTTGATCACATTGTTCTAACAGTTAATATAACGCCTGAATATGTCACATCTTGTTTTTGATCATAACGTTTGCTGGAGATAGGTTAAAAAACGTGGTCTGGAGCCACCGGACGGTTTTGTCATGTCATTGTACAATCTAACCCATTTTTTAATACCAGGAACCAGGAATTCAAGACCGTCGTAGTCGTCATCCCGTTGCTGTGAGCAATTAATGGCAAGAAATAAACATACCTTATGACGAGTCTAGAATCCTGGTTATCTGAAATTACTTTTAGTTAACATCTCGGGTGTTACAGTTAATCCTTTAATTACCTTGAGGAAAAAAAATTTCTCAGTCTGTAGTCATTACATTGACATAATTTTGGTGTCATATTAAAGGGGTTTTCAAGGTCTTCATGGTGATACTAACTGCTGATAATTCATTAACTTTGAAATTTGTGTCCTCATACCTATTATAAGGTCACATCATTGATATGAACATTTAGTAATCTCATCCAGTGAGTTCTTATTCTTGAAATGCATTTAATATCAGATCTAAGAACTGATTATGCAATTGTGTTGGGTGATATATCAGTCCTTAGCATAAAACTGAAAATGAGATAACTGATTATAGCATGGGAGCTACGTACATTATTAGAAGCAAACATTCTACTAGCACTAAAGTGGCGAGGCAGTCTCAGCAACATCCTAAATGCATTATTATAAACAGTATGTAATCTAGTGATAGCAGATTTTCTGTAGTTCCACCAGAAAAAAGAAGAACAATAAGAGTGAAACAGAGCAATTTTGTTTGTTTGAGCACATTTACGCGCAAGCAAATTTCCTTGTGCATACAATTGACGGCACTGCCTATCAATGTCTTTGTCATCACGGAGATCATTACATATAAAGTGACCCAAATACTTAACACTATCTACTTCAGCTATTATATCACCATTGATTGAGAAATTGCGGCATATCAACACAGCACTCTTGGAATTGTATTTTATATCATGTTTGATACCATATGATTCGCAGGATTTTAATAACTGCATTAGACCATTAGCTGATGGGCTGAAGACAACCAGGTCATCTGCATACATCAGATGGTTTACAATTTGATCACCAGCAATACAACCCATGGAACAATTACTAAGATAATAACTCAGGTCATGTAGACATTAAACAAATAATGGGGTAGAATCCCTCCTTGCCGAACACCATTTGATGCATTAACCCCATCTTACATACATAGTTTGATTTGAGTACCAAAACATTAAAAGCCTAACTGTATATACAGCAGCACCACGTTTTAGCACTCTTGACATCAACACGTATGATTTCTAGCATTCTGAACTCTCCCATGTACACTGGGGTTCGAAGAAGCAGGGCTTTGTGGGTTTGGTTTCCTTTCCCTCCACCATCTGACATATGCACCTTCTGGCCATATCCCACTGTCTAGAAATTTCTTTGGCTCAGGGCATTTACAGATTATATGAAATGACGAGTGCTAATCATTGGTTTTACGATTTCTATGGAAGACTCTACTTGTAGGGTCTTGTCCAGATATTTTTTAAGATCAGTTACAGTAAGGCCAGGGTCCAACCTTGAAGCAAAAACATTTGCTGTTCTATCTACCTTTTTTGTTACACCACCTATGTTAATATTGGCAGCCTTGCCAATAACAGTGCCTCTGGATTGCTGGATGGTCGTTCTTGATATCTTTCGGTTCACAGGATTGTTGTGATTCTGTACAATTTTTGTCACCTCGGCAAAGGTAGCTTCAATTTTCTTGTTATTGTCAGACATGGATTTAACAATTCTGTGAATCATCTTGCACAGAGGAGTCATTGGATGTGTCTTTGTCTGCCGACTTGACAGCTGGTACATTCATTGTGGTATCCTTGTCCTTAGCTACTGTTCTAGGTTGGTCTGTTCTCACCTCTTTGTCAGCAAGTGACACAAAGGATATCTTCACATTATGGCAGATGGCAGCTTGGGTTGTCCGCGCTTCAGTCAAAGTCACAGTAGCCCTTAGCATATCCACCTTACTCTTTCTTGACTCTTATCTTAGCAAGCAGAGTACATACATCAAGGTTGTCTAAGGTTAACAGCGGTAGGCTAGTCAGATTGGTAGCACCAAACGTGTACTTCAGATCTTTGCTGTTTTTTTTATGGTACTTACAATGTCCTCCATCGCCATGTTTTTTTTCTTGTCGCCCTTCCTCTTTCTGTACTTTTGAAGAGGATCATCACTTTATGCGCACAGTTCATGTAGTATTTTATTGTAACAAAACACCACGATGCAACTTGCATTAGGCCAGCTGATGAACAACGGAAGAGAGTTCCCTGCTGTTCCTGTTTGTAAGCAAGGGGAGCAATATTACATTCCTCCCCTGTAAGCTAAAGAAAAACAACTTAAAAAGTCTTTAGAAAATCAAACGATGACATATTAGCACCTAAATTACTTTTAAAAAAAGTCTCTTAAGTGGCTAGGCTGGCGGCATGCTCTACGTGGTCGAGCCACGGCCGGATTATCTGCTGCTGGAATAATATCTGGGGAAACTTTTGGACTAGCGTCCTTGCCATGTTTTCAGGTTGTCTGTCTCCAGCTCATCTGTGGGTGATCCATGCTGCAAATTCTCAGGTAACATAAGACCTGTTAATGGAGTTGTTCCAAGAACTGGGGTCTCAGTCAAATTCGCTCTGCTTGCCACCATGTCATAGCGCATGCAAATCTGGTCTATGTGTCATCTAACTCAGCCATTGCTGTCCAAATTTTTTATGTATGATACTGTGCCAGTCTTGGCTCCAATAACTCCTGTTACCCATTGTGAACCTCGAAGATAATTGTGCACATAAACAAAAATCACCCTCATTAAAATTCCTTAGCCTTGCTCTTTGGTTGCTCTTTGTCCTGTTGCTTCTTCTCAACTTTCCTGGTCAAATCAGGATGAAACAGATTAAACTGGGTTCTCGGTATCCTACCCAGTAATTACTGCGCAGGGGATGTGCCTGTAGTTGTCTGTGGTGTGATTCTATAGACAAGCAAAAATCGCGCCAACCTTTTTCCTAGCGATCCCTCCCTCATTTTCTTGAGTCCATTCTTCGTTATCTGAACAGCCCGCTCTGCCAGTCCGTTGGAGGGAGGACGATAAGGGGCTGTAGCGACATGTGAAATACCATTTTGTTGCATGAAGTCTTTGAATTCATAGCCGGTAAAACATGTGCCATTGTCACTCAAGACTACTTCGGGTAGTCCATGAGTAGAGATCACCTGCAGCAGTTGTTCAATTGTAACTGCAGAATTGGAGGAGGTGACAGCTTTTACTTCAATCCACTTTGAAAATGCGTGTACGATGATCAACAGGTTTTTACCCGACTTCCACACAGCAAACAACCATCCTCTACACTCTACTCGGTCTGCCGCCTTACAAATGGCTGAAAAGTCTTCCATGTGTCCTTCTGGCCATCCATGCAGCACAAACTTCCTCACGCGAGACAGAATGGAATCCTTGTCAGTTAATTTCCTCAGAATACCTGGATTTAATGGTGTTGCTTCCATCAGCTTTACTGTACTGGGGGTCGAAACAGTGGAGGCTTTCTCTGGTAAGCGCAGTCTACTAAGCCCATCTGCATTTCCCACTTCAGTTCCTTTCCTGAATTCAATGGTGTAATTGTAGGCACTCAAGGTTAGGGACCAACGTTGCATGCGGGCTGCGGCCATTGTTGGTACAGCTTTGGACTGATGCAAAATACCCATTAAGGGCTTATGATCTGTGTGAATACGTACGTTCCTCCCATAAACATACTGGTGGAATTTTTTAATTCCACAAATTATAGCAAGACTTCTTTTTCAAGCTTGGAATACCCTCGTTCTGCCCATGATAGAGTGCGGGAAGTGTTGGCAATTGGGCGATCAGAGCCATATGCCATCACATGAGACAAAACTGCACCAATGCCATACAGTGATGCATCACATGTCAGTAGAAGTTCCTTCTCAGAATCATAATAGACTAATACTGCTGAAGACTGCAACAGGTCTTTCGCATGGTCAAAAGCGTTTTGATGGTTGTGTTTCCAGTTGCAGTTGGCATCCTTCCGAAGTAGGGCGTGCAAGGAATCGTTGGTAGTAGTTGGGCAATCCTAAAAAGGCTTTCAGTTGAGTGACATTTGTAGGTGCCGGAGCCCTCTTTATTCTTTCAACTTAATCTTCCATTGGATGAATTCCTTCGGTGCCCAAAATAAGTGATTTCTGCAGCCATGAAAGTGCATTTTCTTTCTACAATTTAAATCTTGCTTTGTCGGATGTACACAATACCTCCCTTGTCTATATGGTCTTGATCAGAATTCCTAGTGACCAAGATATCATCGAGACACCACAAATGGAATTCCTTGGAGTACATTATCCATGATTCTTTGGAAGATGCTTGGCGCTGAAGATATCCCAAAGGGCAAACGAATATACTGCAACAACCCCTTTTGTGTGTTTATTGTGGTGAAATTTTTCGAATCTTCTTCCAACAATACCTGCTGTTACGCGTGACTCAAGTCCAATTTCGAAACTCTCACTCCCCCATTCAAGGTCACAAAAAGGTCTTCTGTCCTTGGGATTGGGTGATGATCCATCTTTATGACCTTATTCATGGTAACTTTGTAATCCCCACAGATTCTGATTGAGCGGGTAGTTTTTACAACTGGTACAATGGGAGCTGCCCATTCAGTATACTGCATTGGTTCCAAGGTTCCTTCCCCAACCAACCGGTCTATTTCATTATCCAACTGGTTCCTCATTGAGTAGGGCGAGACAGCGTCGGTGTCGACGAGTATCTTGGCCTTTGGGCAAGTGAATGTTCCTAAACCCTCACTGAGAACACTAGCAAAGTCCTCAGTCAAAGTTTCAAGTGTTTACGATGTGCCGTAGTTGATTATGTTACTCCAAGCTTATTTAATTTTGTTGAGCCAGTCACACCCAAGCAAATTTGGTCCTTTCCCTTCCACCACTAACTGCTCATGCTTTTACTTCCTGATTATTGTGATTAACCATCACTGTAACTTGACCTTGAAAAGGAATCAGCTACCCTGTTTTCAAGACAGTTTTGCATGGCTCAAGCTTTACCTTTTCTTCTGTACTTGTTTGATCTGATTGCCTTACTTTATGGATCGGGTTACTGCCTTTCTGACTGTTGGCTTTGCTGATGTCTTCAACATCTTTTGCAGCTGTCTCCATGGACAAAGCAAGGTCGTAGGCTTTCTTCAATGTGTGTTTGGGTTCTGCTAGAAGTCGTCTCTGTATGTTGTCGTTGTTGCTACCGCACACTAATCTGGTACGCAGCATGTTTTCAAGCGTCTTCTCATAATTGCAATGTTGTGTCAGCAATCGCAATTCTGCCATGAAGGCAGCAACTGACTCATTTGGCTGTCTAAAACAGCTGTTAAACTTAAACGTCTGAACTATTTCTGAGGGCTTTGGGATCTTATGCTGCTGTACTAATTCTGTTTTCTCTTTGAATGTCAAGTCTTCAGGCTTCCTTGTTGAAACCAAACTTGTTATCAACTGATAGATTTTGCCTCCGCATACACTCAATAAGCCCTAGGCGATCAACATAATGGAACCATTCTTCAAACTCTGACCCCCCTGTGGGTCGGGGGGTAGAATAGGTCCACTGAATCCTTCTGCATGTCGTAAGAGCCGACTAATAGGGGCAACCTGTTGGTTGTGGGTTGTGACTCGTGTCGGTGGGCAATGGGATCCAAGTGGTTGAGTGGAGCGGTCCTTTTGAGGGCCATATCTGCAAGACACTATTCTGGCCCGGATTTCGCCTAGACGAGAGGCTGGAATGGCCTGGTCCAGTCAATCGGCTGGCGGTGACTTGTCCTAGGATATTATTTGCATTTTTATCTTTTTCATCATCATCCACTCTTTTTTTCCATTTATCCCAGAAGGCAGCTGCTTGATCAGGTCAATCTTATCGTATATTTTCACCTTTGTAGGCACCATATAACACATTGGTGTTAGTGTGCCTTTACTTACTTAACAGCCTGAACCTGGGCCCCGTACTGCAACAGTGGGTCTAACGTATCTGATACAGATTTCTTTGGTGTCCTCGTTTCATCGGAAACCTGTTTAGGTGATTTTGCCCATTTAGCCGAGTCATCTATCAGGTGTCCGGCGTTGATGGGTGTTTGAATATGTGTCGTCTTGAATAGACATCTGACTGTCTGTGTTTTGGGCTGATGTGTTATTTCATCTTTTATTTGGGCTGGCACGACAGTGGGTTCTGGAGTGATGTGTTGTGATTCTGTCCTGATGTCAGGTTCTGGCGCTTCTTGTGTCTTGCGTAGATAAACCCTGTTTCTGATGTAGTTGTGTTTCCTTCTCTGGTCTCCACTGCATATGATCTTGATCTTAAGTCTTTCACTAATGACGGCTCTCGTGAGAGGTGACTAATAGGAGGCAACCTGTCGGCCGTAGGTTGCAACTCCGAATGGTGGACAATGGGATCAAAGTGGTTGAGTGGAGCGGTCCTTTTGAGGGCCATATCTGCAAGACACTACTCTGGCCCGAATTTTGCCTAAACGAGAGACTGGAATGACCTGGTTCAGTCAATCGGCTTGTGACTTGCCTAAGGATAATTGTTTCCATTTCCTTTTTCATTTATCCTAGAAAGCAGCTGCTTAATCAGGTAAATCTTATCCATTGAACTTTCTTGGCACCATATAACACATGAGTGTTGGTGTGCCGTTAAACCCTATACTTATCTTACCTTCCTGAATAACATGGTGTATGGCGGCCGCGGTGTAGTCATCATACCTCAGCCTCATGACGACACGCAGTGACGACGAGCACAACATGCTCGTCAGCGTGTCTCTGTGGAGGAACACGCCCTTCAGGTAGATCTATTGTATGTCTTGTTACAGCTGCGTTGATCTGGGGAGGTCGCAGTAGCGCTGTATAACAAAGGCAGGGACAAGGATGAGACTCATGTCAACATGACAACCTCAGGTCGTCAATTTTGGTAAACAGAAATGGTAGGACCAGTTGAATGAGTCCATCCCAAACAAACTTCACGAAATTCTCCCCAACTGGGGAGTGGGCACACAGCTGCAGAGAGAGCAGAAGAGAGGAGGTTATTCTTGCTCGCGCTCGTATAGGACACACCTATACAACTCATGCCTTTCTATTAAGGGATGAGCCTATCCCTGAATGCATTCCTTGTCAATGTACCTACACTGTCAAGCACATTCTCATCGAATGTGCTGATTTGATTTTGATCCGAAACCGCTTCTTCCGGGTTCAAACCCTTTCAGAATTATTTGAAGGGTGAATCCATCCAAGATACTTGGATTCATACGAGAAATTGGACTTTTTTTTATAGATTTTAGATCATACAATTCTCATTAATTCAATATAGTTCAAATTAATATAATTCAATTCATATAATTCAATTAATACTAATGGGTTTAATTTTTAGTTAGTTTTTAACCTTGACTCCTTCTTATCCTTTCGTACTCGTATTTACCCCTCCTTAAGTAGGCACCATATAGCACACTAGTGTTGGTGTGCCGTTAAACCCTATACTTACCTTTCCTTACAGCCGCGTTGATCCGGGGAGGTCGCAGTAGCACTGTATAACAAAGGCAGGGACAAGGATGAGACTCATGTCAACAACATTAAGGTCGTCAATTTTTCAATTAATATAATTCAATTAATGCTAATAGGTTTAATTTTTAGTTGGTTGTAAACCTTGACTTCTTATCCTTTCAAACAGCTCAGAGAGAGAGTAGAAGAGAAGAGGTTATTCTTGCTCACGCTCGTATAGGACACACCTATACAACTCATGCCTTTCTACTAAGGGATGAGCCCATCCCTGAATGTATTCCTTGTCAATGCGCCTACACCGTCAAGCACATTCTCATCGAATGTGCTAATTTGATTTTGATCCGAAATCACTTCTTCCGGGTTCAAACCCTTTCAGAATTATTTGAAAGGGTGAATCCATCCAAGATACTTGGATTCATAAGAGAAATTGGACTTTTTTTATAGATTTTAGATCACACAATTGTGATTATTTCAATATAGTTCAAATTAATATAATTCAATTCATATAATTCAATTAATGATAATAGGTTTAATTTTTTAGTTGGTTGTAAACCTTGACTTCTTATCCTTTCGTACTCGTATAAATCCCTCCTTAAGTAGGCACCATATAACACACTAGTGTTGGTGTGTCGTTAAACCCTATACTTACCTTACCTTACCTTCCTGCATTTTTATCTTTTTCAACATCATCCACTTGTATGTCTTTTTTCCATTTATCTTAGAAGGCGGCTGCTTAATCAGGTCAAACTTATCTATTAACCTTTCTAGGCGCCATATAACACATACGTGTTGGTGTGCCGTTAATCCCTATTCTCACTCACTCACTCACTCACTCACTCACTCACTCACTCACTCACTCACTCACTCACTCACTCACTCACTCACTCACTCACTCACTCACTCACTCACTCACTCACTCACTCACTCACTCACTCACTCACTCACTCACTCACTCACTCACTCACTCACTCACTCACTCACTCACTCACTCACTCACTCACTCACTCACTCACTCACTCACTCCACCCCTTTTGATGGAATTTGATTGGGAAACTGGTCAGGACCAATGTGGAAGTGACCACTTTCCAATATTTTTAAACATCAATAGGCCTATGCCTGCTGAGCGGGTAGCCAAATGGAAACTTCATAAGGCCAACTGGCCGAATTTTACCTCTATGTACAGAGAAATTATCAACAAAGATACTTTAGAAAATATGGATGAAGATCCGGTATCCTTTTTTTACACAATCAATAATTAATATAGCCACACAAAATGTACCGAAAACCTCGACAGATTCTAAACGGATATATAAACAATGGTTTTCTGATGCATGCGGTGAGGCTGTCAAAGAGCGCAAACGGGCACTGTACAGGTTCAAAATGTGGCCCACCGAGGCCAACAAAAACCTGTACAAAGTAGCCCGAGCCAAAGCTTGACGCGTCATCACAAACAGCAAGCGTGAGTCTTGGCACAATTTTGTATCCAGATTAAACAGCAAGACTTCCACGAAAAAAGGCATGGGACATGGTTCGTAGGATTAGGGGAAAGGAAAATGACAACACTCTCTCACATCTGGTTAAACCAGATGGTTCCAAAGCCTCCAATTCCCCCCTGTGGGTTCGGGGGTAGAATAGACCCACTGTATCCTCCTGCATGTCGTAAGAGGCGACTAATAGGGGGCAACCTGTTGGCCGTGGGTTGCGACTCGTGTCGGAGGAAGATGGGATCCTGGTGGTTGAGCGGAGCGGTCCTTGCGAGGGCTATATCTGCAACACACCACTTTGGCCCGGATTTCGCCTAGACGAGAGGGTGGGTAGGCCTGGCCCATTCCTATCGGCTGGTGGCGTCGTGCCCTGGGACTACCCGTCACATGCATTTGGCATCTTCCGTCATGACATTCATTTACTTCATGTACCATTTCTCATTTCATTGGCTTCACTAGTCCCAGAAGGCGGCTGCTTAATCAGGTCAATCGGATTCCATTAGGGGTGTTATGGTGCGCCTCTACGAGCTCAGCACCTTGCCAGTGTCTGGGCTCTATGGGCTACGTATTGTATCACTTTTTATGGGGGACGAGTATATCACCTGTGTAGCCCTGGCATCTTTAAGATGTCCCTTTATTGGGCTCCGGGGCGGGTGGGGAGCACAGGTGATGAATTGTTGTATTACTATGTCTTCCTCTCATACTGGCCAAAAACGAAGGCATTTAGATGAAAATGAAACTGAAACTGAAAACTGGCCAAGATTTCTTGTGCTTGAAAGAACCGACGGGAGTTTAGAGAAAGTTTCATTCATTGTTCTATTTAAAGGAATTTGTGGTGTTGCCGGCACTCCCAAAACTCTAAAACTTTTGCGATCTGGGCTTTATCTTGTCGAAACTTCAAAACCAATTCATTCGAAACTTCTTCTTCAGACCACCAAATTAGCGAATATCAATGTAAAATTCAGCCCTCATCGAACCCTTAATACCATCAAGGGTGTTATAAAATCTTTCGAACTCAAATACTGCAGCGAAGAAGAGATTTTGGAGGAATTGAAAAATCAAAATGTCAGTGAAGTAGCCAAAGTGCTCATTAATAAAAATGGAGAAAGGGTTCCCACAGGCACCCACATCCTTACTTTCAACACCCCTTACCTTCCAAACAACATTAAAATAGCTGGCCTGAACATCAAAACTGAACCATTCATTCCAAATCCTTTAAGATGCCACAACTGTCAAAGATATGGCCATTTTAAAACCAAATGTAATAGAACACCAATCTGCCCCAAATGTGGTGATGAGCACGGGGAGCAGGATTGCAAAGCACCATTCAAGTGCGCAAACTGCTCCGGTGCTCATCCCGCATACTCTAAACGCTGTTCCATTTGGCAAATCGAAAAACAAATTCAAACACTACATATCACCCAAAAACTTTCTTTCCCTGAAGCGAGAAAAATAGTAGAGTGCCAAAATTCAACTTCTTCCAGACCTTCATATGCTAGTACTGCAGCAGCACCTACTAAAATAACCAAATCTATTAGTACACAAACAGAAAACCACCCTCCGAAACAACCCCCTTTCAAAGCCAGCAATCCCCCAACAGAACAAACAAGACCAAACACCCCCACTACCCCAAAAGTCAATGAACACATAACAGCAAACAAATACAATGAGAAATCTAAACTCCCACGGTCTGTAAAATCAAAACTCACCAGGGTTCAGAACCCAGATTCTTTTGTTGGGCCCAACATCTATGGCCCATTGTCTACCATGGAGACTGATGAGGTCCCCCATGGCAGACACACATCATCAGGGGCCAATCGGGACCCTGGGTCTGTAGTGGCCCAGGGAACCTGCGGCCCTAGGAATGCCATGGGGACTGAGGTCCACCATGGCAGCAAACGTCCCGCCAAACCCCCTGATAGGTAATGGCGGGCATTATACAATGGAATTGCCGAGGACTTCGGAATAATCATGAAGAACTTATTACTTTACTCAACAAAAATAATGGTATTGCAGCCTGCCTTCAGGAAACATTTCTGAAGGCAGAAAATAAATATAGCTTGAAAGGCTATAAATCTTACCATAAATTTGGAGGCACTGAGGAACGAGCTTCTGGCGGCTCGTCCATTTTAATCAAGGATTTTATTCCCCAGAAAGAAATAGAACTCAATACAAACCTTCAAGCAGTAGCAGTAAATATAACCTTAAATAAGTCCATCACACTTTGCTCCCTTTACTTACCGCCAAGCCAAAATTTTACACGGGGAGAACTGGACAACATCGTGGCCCAGTTGCCAGAGCCAGTTCTCCTCATGGGTGATTTTAATGCCCACAACTCTTTATGGGGCAATACACATGATGATGGAAAAGGTCAAATTGTAGAAGATTTCTTCATTTCTCACAATCTCTGCCTTTTAAATGACGGCTCAAATACATACATCCATCCAGGCTATGGCACACCCACCGCAATAGATCTTTCTTTCTCTTCTCCTTCTTTGTTTCTCGACCTTGCATGGGAAGTTGGTGTCGATGATACCTGTGGAAGTGACCACTTCCCCATTCTTATCCACCTAAACCCTCCGTTACCACCAGAGTCACCTCCAAAGTGGCAGCTGCATAAAGCAGACTGGCCCTCCTTTGGATCTCTGTGTGGAGAGGCTATCCACAGGGATAAGATGCAAGGGAGAGATACACACATCGATACATTTTGTGCTAAACTGCTTGAAATTGCCTCCAAAACTATTCCGAAGTCCTCGGCAAAGCCCAGGCGCATCCCAAAACCATGGTTTAACCAAGACTGCCAGGACGCCATCAACCATAGAAAAAGGGCTCTTAAGTTTTTTCAAACTCACCCAACCCATGCAAACCTGGCATCATTCAGGGCAGCGAGAGCGAGAGCTCGGCGGGTCGTTAAAGAAAGTAAAAAGAATTCATGGAAAACTTATATATCAAAATTAAACTCGAAAACATCAATCAAAAAGACATGGGAAATGGTCCGCAAAATAAGTGGAAAAAACACCTCTTCCACTTCTTCTTACCTTCTAACACCAGATGGTAATGAAGTAAAAAACAAACAGGAAATATCTAACATCATAGCGGACACAATAACCATGAATTCTTCCACTGCTAATTATACTGAAAAGTTTCAAAGACATAAACAGATAACTGAAAGAACAAAAATTAATTTTATGTCAAACAACGAAGAAAATTATAATGTTCCTTTTACTTTAGAAGAATTGAAAGAATCTTTGAAACTCTGCAAGGACACTGCAGTAGGACCAGACGATGTTCATTACCAACTTCTTAAACATCTTCCAGAAGAGTCCTTGTATGTCTTATTAGACATATACAATCACATATGGAGCAGTGGAGAATATCCGGACTCATGGAGAGAGGCTACCATCATCCCTCTCCCAAAGTCCGGAAAAGACCCAACCAACCCGTCGAGCTACAGGCCCATCGCTCTCACGAGCTGTCTCTGTAAAACCATGGAGCGAATCGTTAACAAGCGTCTTATGTGGTACTTGGAAACTAATAATATAATAAATGAACATCAATCTGGCTTTAGAAAAGGCCGATGTACCACAGACAACCTTGTTAAGTTAGAGTCTTATATTAGGGATGCATTTTTAAAGGGGGACCATGTCGTGTCTGTGTTTTTCGATCTTGAGAAAGCATATGACACGACATGGAAATATGGGATTTTAAAAGATCTACAAGAAGCTGGTCTTCGAGGTAATATGCCACTATTTATACAAAATTTTTTAAATGATAGATTTTTTAAGGTAAGAATTGGGACATCACTTTCGGACCAACATGGTCAGGAAATGGGGGTCCCACAGGGCAGCATTCTTTCTGTCACACTTTTCAATCTAAAGATCAATAGCATCACAAAAGTTCTTAAACCTGAAATAGAAAAATCACTTTATGTAGACGATTTCCTTATATCTTACCGATCCAGCAGTATGACCACCATAGAACGCCAGCTACAAATCAACCTTAACAAAATTCAGAAATGGGCAGATGAAAATGGTTTCAAATTTTCTACTACAAAAACAGTTTGTGTACATTTTTGTCAAAGAAGGGGCCTTCACCCTGACCCAGAATTAACCATCAATAAAAATCCCGTCCCTGTTGTGGAAGAAACCAAATTCTTAGGTATCATATTTGATTCAAAACTGAATTTTAAATCCCATATTAATTACATCAGGAATAAATGTCTCAAGGCAATGAATCTTCTTAATGTAGTGTCCAAGCTGGACTGGGGAGCTGACAGGCAGGTCCTGCTCAGGCTCTACCGGTCCTTGATAAGATCAAAGCTTGACTATGGCTGCATCGTTTACGGTGCAGCTCGAAAATCTTATCTAAAACGACTGGACATAGTCCAGAATCAAGCTCTGAGGATTTGCCTTGGGGCATTTCGAACATCACCCATTGAAAGCCTCCACACTGAAGCCAATGAAATGCCTATCCATCTAAGAAGAAACAAACTGGCCCTCCAATATGCAATTAAAATAAAAAGCAATCCAGATCACCCCAAACAAAATTCCCGAAACACCACCCTGGCAATTGAACACACCAACAATAGACACATCCCTTACCAAATATGATAAATTAAATGCAAATGACCTCTTGATGAAATTTCATGAAATAAAAGAACATCACAAAGACAAGATACTTATTTATACTGATGGATCCAAAGATGCAAACCGTGTGGGTGCTGGAGTCGTGTTCGGACCTCAGACCCACAAGAAAAGACTGCCTGGTGCAGCATCTGTTTTTACAGCTGAAGTTACCGCAATAAGGATGGCATTGGGCCTTATTGCTCACCATCCCAATGCGGATTTTACAATTTTTAGTGATTCTTTATCTGCCCTGGAAGCAATTGGGAATAAGTTGTTATCGTGCCATATTGTTGTAGATATTTTAGAAAATCTTACTCGTTTATCCATGCTGGGTAAAAATGTTGAGTTTGTCTGGGTACCCAGTCACATAGGTATCCCAGGCACGAAAAAAGCCGATAGGACTGCAAAGGAAGCCCTACATGAGCCAGTGTCTGAAACCAAGATTCCCTTTACAGATTTTAAACCTCAAGTCGTCCAATTTTTTAAACAAAAATGGCAGGACCAGTGGGATGAATCCATTCCAAACAAACTTTACGAAATCCAGCCTCAACTTGGGGAGTGGCCACAACTGCAGAGAGAGCCGAAGAGAAGAGGTCGTTCTTGCTCGCGCTCGTATAGGACACACCTATACAACTCATGCCTTTCTACTAAGGGATGAGCCCATCCCTGAATGTATTCCTTGTCAATGTGCCTATACTGTCAAGCACATTCTCATTGAATGTGCTGATTTGATTTTGATCCGAAATCGCTTCTTCCGGGTTCAAACCCTTTCAGAATTGTTTGAAAGGGTGAATCCATCCAAGATACTTGGATTCATAAGAGAAATTGGACTTTTCTATAAATTTTAGACCATACAATTCTCAAATTATTATATATAATTCAATTCATATAATTCAATACTAATTTTTAGTTAGTTTTAACCCTTGACTCCTTCTTATCCTTTCGTACTCGTATTTATCCCTCCTTAAGTAGGCACCATATAACACAGTAGTGTTGGTGTGCCGTTAAACCCTATACTTACCTTACCTTACCTTACCAAAGCCTCCAATTTGAAGGACATCGTCAATACTCTAGGCGATGCCTTCCAAAAGAATTCCTCTGCCAAAAATTATAGTACCAAATTTCAAAACTTTAACCATCATCGGGAACGAAACGTTCCTAATTTTAATTCATATAACAATGAAAATTATAAACTGGCCCTTCAATATGCAGTTAAAATTAAAAGCTATCCCAACCATCCTGCCCATGACATTATCTTCCACCCCAAATACAAAAAATTATATGAAAATAAAGCTAATACCATACCACCTCTTGGCATCCAAGAATCACTAAACAATATATGCAATAATCTAGACATAATTGCTCCGAACAAAATCCCCAAAACACCACCCTGGCAATTGATCACACCAACAATTGACACATCCTTTACAAAATATGATGAATCAAATGCTAATGACCTCTTGATAACCCCCCTGTGGGTCCGGGGGTAGAATAGGCCCACTGTATCCTCCTGCATGTCGTAAGAGGCGACTTATAGGGGCAACCTGTTGGCCTAGGTTGCGACTCGTGTTGGTGAACAATGGGATCCAAGTGGTTGAGTGGAGCGGTCCTTTTGAGGGCCATATCTGCAAGACACTACTCTGGCCCGGATTTCGCCTAGACGAGAGGCTGGAATGACCTGGTCCAGTCAATCGGCTGGTGGTGACTTGTCCTAGGATATTATTTGCATTTTTATCTTTTTCATCATCATCCACTCTTTTTTTTCCATTCATCCCAGAAGGTAGCTGCTTGATCAGGTCAATGTTATCGTATATTTTCACCTTTGTAGGCACCATATATAACACATTGGTGTTAGTGTGCCTTTACTTACTAATAGCCTGAACCTGGGCCCCGTACTACAACAGCACCTCAGCTGTATCTGACTGATTGTTGAGCACAGCGTAGTGATGTGTGGCTGTCCTCTAAAAGCAACGTAATCGTGGTCTTTCAGGAAAGAAACTAATATATGTCATGCTAAGGAGCCATTCTACCATTTGCAAGATCGCTCTCTGGTTCTGAACATAACGTGGATATACAACAACAAAGTAAAGCAGATCCATGACATTTTTGTTGTTCTTATGAAGACAACAAAACATTATTCCCATCTGTAACAATTGCTAGTGTTCATGAAATGAAGAGACACGTGTTGAGGTGATGGCGTGTCAGGCCGAACTATTTTATTTGTATAGAACAGCCGCAGATTAACTAATATTGTCTCATCCCCCTTTCTCTATATAGTTTTTAGGCATCAGCAAAAGATTGCAAAAAAAAACAAGGCAGAAAAACAGTGTAATGATACAACTAAACTTCAAACCAACTGCCCCCCCCCCCCCCCCCTGTGGGTCCGGGGGTAGAATAGGCTCACTGTATCCTCCTGCATGTCGTAAGAGGCGACTAATAGGAGGCAAACTGTTGGCCGTGGGTTGCAACTCGTGTCGGTGAATAATGGGATCCAATTGGTTGAGTGGAGCGGTCCTTTTGAGGGCCATCTCTGCAAGACACTACTCTGACCCGGATTTCGCCTATGTCGTTCTTTTTTCCATTTATCTTAGAAGGCGGCTGCTTAATCAGGTCAAACTTATCTATAAACCTTTCTAGGCGCCATATAACACATACGTGTTAAATAGGGCTCACTTTGTGTTATATGCATCAAGGTACTGAGGAGACTTCACTACTCTACAACTTGTCCATCTTTTTGTCGGAGTCATTACTGGAGCCTTAGAGTTGTTTGGGTCTAACGTATCTGATACAGATTTCTTTGGTGTCCTCGTTTCATCGGAAACCTGTTTAGGTGATTTTGCCCCTTTAGCCGAGTCATCTATCAGGTGTCTGGCGTTGATGGGTGTTTGAATATGTGTCGTCTTGAATAGACATCTGACCGTCTGTGTTTTGGGCTGATGTGTTATTTCATCTTTTATTTGGGCTGGCACGACAGTGGGTTCTGGAGTGATGTGTTGTGATTCTGTCCTGATGTCAGGTTCTGGCGCTTCTTGTGTCTTGCGTAGATAAACCCTGTTTCTGATGTAGGTGTTTCCTTCTCTGGTCTCCACTGCATATGATCTTGAGTTAAGTCTTTCACTAATGACGGCTCTCGTGAGAGGTGACTAATAGGAGGCAACCTGTCGGCCGTAGGTTGCAACTCCGAATGGTGGACAATGGGATCAAAGTGGTTGAGTGGAGCGGTCCTTTTGAGGGCCATATCTGCAAGACACTACTCTGGCCCGAATTTTGCCTAAACGAGAGACTGGAATGACCTGGTTCAGTCAATCGGCTTGTGACTTGCCTAAGGATAATTGTTTCCATTTCCTTTTTCATTTATCCTAGAAAGCAGCTGCTTAATCAGGTAAATCTTATCCATTGAACTTTCTTGGCACCATATAACACATGAGTGTTGGTGTGCCGTTAAACCCTATACTTATCTTACCTTGCTGAATAACATGGTGTATGGCGGCCGCGGTGTAGTCATCATACCTCAGCCTCATGACGACACGCAGTGACGACGAGCACAACATGCTCGTCAGCGTGTCTCTGTGGAGGAACACGCCCTTCAGGTAGATCTATTGTATGTCTTGTTACAGCTGCGTTGATCTGGGGAGGTCGCAGTAGCGCTGTATAACAAAGGCAGGGACAAGGATGAGACTCATGTCAACATGACAACCTCAGGTCGTCAATTTTGGTAAACAGAAATGGTAGGACCAGTTGAATGAGTCAATCCCAAACAAACTTCACGAAATTCAGCCCCAACTTGGGGAGTGGGCACACAGCTGCAGAGAGAGCAGAAGAGAGGAGGTTATTCTTGCTCGCGCTCGTATAGGACACACCTATACAACTCATGCCTTTCTATTAAGGGATGAGCCTATCCCTGAATGCATTCCTTGTCAATGTACCTACACTGTCAAGCACATTCTCATCGAATGTGCTGATTTGATTTTGATCCGAAACCGCTTCTTCCGGGTTCAAACCCTTTCAGAATTATTTGAAGGGTGAATCCATCCAAGATACTTGGATTCATACGAGAAATTGGACTTTTTTTTATAGATTTTAGATCATACAATTCTCATAAATTCAATATAGTTCAAATAAATATAATTCAATTCATATAATTCAATTAATACTAATGGGTTTAATTATAAGTTAGTTTTTACCCTTGACTCCTTCTTTTCCATTCGTACTCGTATTTACCCCTCCTTAAGTAGGCACCATATAGCACACTAGTGTTGGTGTGCCGTTAAACCCTATACTTACCTTTCCTTACAGCCGCGTTGATCCGGGGAGGTCGCAGTAGCACTGTATAACAAAGGCAGGGACAAGGATGAGACTCATGTCAACATTAATATAATTCAATTAATATAATTCAATTAATGCTAATAGGTTTAATTTTTAGTTGGTTGTAAACCTTGACTTCTTATCCTTTCAAACTCGTAGAGAGAGTAGAAGAGAAGAGGTTATTCTTGCTCACGCTCGTATAGGACACACCTATACAACTCATGCCTTTCTACTAAGGGATGAGCCCATCCCTGAATGTATTCCTTGTCAATGCGCCTACACCGTCAAGCACATTCTCATCGAATGTGCTAATTTGATTTTGATCCGAAATCACTTCTTCCGGGTTCAAACCCTTTCAGAATTATTTGAAAGGGTGAATCCATCCAAGATACTTGGATTCATAAGAGAAATTGGACTTTTTTTATAGATTTTAGATCACACAATTGTGATTATTTCAATATAGTTCAAATTAATATAATTCAATTCATATAATTCAATTAATGATAATAGGTTTAATTTTTAGTTGGTTGTAAACCTTGACTTCTTATCCTTTCGTACTCGTATAAATCCCTCCTTAAGTAGGCACCATATAACACACTAGTGTTGGTGTGTCGTTAAACCCTATACTTACCTTACCTTACCTTCCTGCATTTTTATCTTTTTCAACATCATCCACTTGTATGTCTTTTTTCCATTTATCTTAGAAGGCGGCTGCTTAATCAGGTCAAACTTATCTATTAACCTTTCTAGGCGCCATATAACACATACGTGTTGGTGTGCCGTTAATCCCTATTCTCACTCACTCACTCACTCACTCACTCACTCACTCACTCACTCACACTCACTCACTCACTCACTCACTCACTCACTCACTCACTCACTCACTCACTCACTCACTCACTCACTCACTCACTCACTCACTCACTCACTCACTCACTCACTCACTCACTCACTCACTCCACCCCTTTTGATGGAATTTGATTGGGAAACTGGTCAGGACCAATGTGGAAGTGACCACTTTCCAATATTTTTAAACATCAATAGGCCTATGCCTGCTGAGCGGGTAGCCAAATGGAAACTTCATAAGGCCAACTGGCCGAATTTTACCTCTATGTACAGAGAAATTATCAACAAAGATACTTTAGAAAATATGGATGAAGATCCGGTATCCTTTTTTTTTACACAATCAATAATTAATATAGCCACACAAAATGTACCGAAAACCTCGACAGATTCTAAACGGATATATAAACAATGGTTTTCTGATGCATGCGGTGAGGCTGTCAAAGAGCGCAAACGGGCACTGTACAGGTTCAAAATGTGGCCCACCGAGGCCAACAAAAACCTGTACAAAGTAGCCCGAGCCAAAGCTTGACGCGTCATCACAAACAGCAAGCGTGAGTCTTGGCACAATTTTGTATCCAGATTAAACAGCAAGACTTCCACGAAAAAAGGCATGGGACATGGTTCGTAGGATTAGGGGAAAGGAAAATGACAACACTCTCTCACATCTGGTTAAACCAGATGGTTCCAAAGCCTCCAATTCCCCCCTGTGGGTTCGGGGGTAGAATAGACCCACTGTATCCTCCTGCATGTCGTAAGAGGCGACTAATAGGGGGCAACCTGTTGGCCGTGGGTTGCGACTCGTGTCGGAGGAAGATGGGATCCTGGTGGTTGAGCGGAGCGGTCCTTGCGAGGGCTATATCTGCAACACACCACTTTGGCCCGGATTTCGCCTAGACGAGAGGGTGGGTAGGCCTGGCCCATTCCTATCGGCTGGTGGCGTCGTGCCCTGGACTACCCGTCACATGCATTTGGCATCTTCCGTCATGACATTCATTTACTTCATGTACCATTTCTCATTTCATTGGCTTCACTAGTCCCAGAAGGCGGCTGCTTAATCAGGTCAATCGGATTCCATTAGGGGTGTTATGGTGCGCCTCTACGAGCTCAGCACCTTGCCAGTGTCTGGGCTCTATGGGCTACGTATTGTATCACTTTTTATGGGGGACGAGTATATCACCTGTGTAGCCCTGGCATCTTTAAGATGTCCCTTTATTGGGCTCCGGGGCGGGTGGGGAGCACAGGTGATGAATTGTTGTATTACTATGTCTTCCTCTCATACTGGCCAAAAACGAAGGCATTTAGATGAAAATGAAACTGAAACTGAAAACTGGCCAAGATTTCTTGTGCTTGAAAGAACCGACGGGAGTTTAGAGAAAGTTTCATTCATTGTTCTATTTAAAGGAATTTGTGGTGTTGCCGGCACTCCAAAAACTCTAAAACTTTTGCGATCTGGGCTTTATCTTGTCGAAACTTCAAACCAATTCATTCGAAACTTCTTCTTCAGACCACCAAATTAGCGAATATCAATGTAAAATTCAGCCCTCATCGAACCCTTAATACCATCAAGGGTGTTATAAAATCTTTCGAACTCAAATACTGCAGCGAAGAGAGAGATTTTGGAGGAATTGAAAAATCAAAATGTCAGTGAAGTAGCCAAAGTGCTCATTAATAAAAATGGAGAAAGGGTTCCCACAGGCACCCACATCCTTACTTTCAACACCCCTTACCTTCCAAACAACATTAAAATAGCTGGCCTGAACATCAAAACTGAACCATTCATTCCAAATCCTTTAAGATGCCACAACTGTCAAAGATATGGCCATTTTAAAACCAAATGTAATAGAACACCAATCTGCCCCAAATGTGGTGATGAGCACGGGGAGCAGGATTGCAAAGCACCATTCAAGTGCGCAAACTGCTCCGGTGCTCATCCCGCATACTCTAAACGCTGTTCCATTTGGCAAATCGAAAAAAAAAACAAATTCAAACACTACATATCACCCAAAAACTTTCTTTCCCTGAAGCGAGAAAAATAGTAGAGTGCCAAAATTCAACTTCTTCCAGACCTTCATATGCTAGTACTGCAGCAGCACCTACTAAAATAACCAAATCTATTAGTACACAAACAGAAAACCACCCTCCGAAACAACCCCCTTTCAAAGCCAGCAATCCCCCAACAGAACAAACAAGACCAAACACCCCCACTACCCCAAAAGTCAATGAACACATAACAGCAAACAAATACAATGAGAAATCTAAACTCCCACGGTCTGTAAAATCAAAACTCACCAGGGTTCAGAACCCAGATTCTTTTGTTGGGCCCAACATCTATGGCCCATTGTCTACCATGGAGACTGATGAGGTCCCCCATGGCAGACACACATCATCAGGGGCCAATCGGGACCCTGGGTCTGTAGTGGCCCAGGGAACCTGCGGCCCTAGGAATGCCATGGGGACTGAGGTCCACCATGGCAGCAAACGTCCCGCCAAACCCCCTGATAGGTAATGGCGGGCATTATACAATGGAATTGCCGAGGACTTCGGAATAATCATGAAGAACTTATTACTTTACTCAACAAAAATAATGGTATTGCAGCCTGCCTTCAGGAAACATTTCTGAAGGCAGAAAATAAATATAGCTTGAAAGGCTATAAATCTTACCATAAATTTGGAGGCACTGAGGAACGAGCTTCTGGCGGCTCGTCCATTTTAATCAAGGATTTTATTCCCCAGAAAGAAATAGAACTCAATACAAACCTTCAAGCAGTAGCAGTAAATATAACCTTAAATAAGTCCATCACACTTTGCTCCCTTTACTTACCGCCAAGCCAAATTTTACACGGGAGAACTGGACAACATCGTGGCCCAGTTGCCAGAGCCAGTTCTCCTCATGGGTGATTTTAATGCCCACAACTCTTTATGGGGCAATACACATGATGATGGAAAAGGTCAAATTGTAGAAGATTTCTTCATTTCTCACAATCTCTGCCTTTTAAATGACGGCTCAAATACATACATCCATCCAGGCTATGGCACACCCACCGCAATAGATCTTTCTTTCTCTTCTCCTTCTTTGTTTCTCGACCTTGCATGGGAAGTTGGTGTCGATGATACCTGTGGAAGTGACCACTTCCCCATTCTTATCCACCTAAACCCTCCGTTACCACCAGAGTCACCTCCAAAGTGGCAGCTGCATAAAGCAGACTGGCCCTCCTTTGGATCTCTGTGTGGAGAGGCTATCCACAGGGATAAGATGCAAGGGAGAGATACACACATCGATACATTTTGTGCTAAACTGCTTGAAATTGCCTCCAAAACTATTCCGAAGTCCTCGGCAAAGCCCAGGCGCATCCCAAAACCATGGTTTAACCAAGACTGCCAGGACGCCATCAACCATAGAAAAAGGGCTCTTAAGTTTTTTCAAACTCACCCAACCCATGCAAACCTGGCATCATTCAGGGCAGCGAGAGCGAGAGCTCGGCGGGTCGTTAAAGAAAGTAAAAAGAATTCATGGAAAACTTATATATCAAAATTAAACTCGAAAACATCAATCAAAAAGACATGGGAAATGGTCCGCAAAATAAGTGGAAAAAACACCTCTTCCACTTCTTCTTACCTTCTAACACCAGATGGTAATGAAGTAAAAAACAAACAGGAAATATCTAACATCATAGCGGACACAATAACCATGAATTCTTCCACTGCTAATTATACTGAAAAGTTTCAAAGACATAAACAGATAACTGAAAGAACAAAAATTAATTTTATGTCAAACAACGAAGAAAATTATAATGTTCCTTTTACTTTAGAAGAATTGAAAGAATCTTTGAAACTCTGCAAGGACACTGCAGTAGGACCAGACGATGTTCATTACCAACTTCTTAAACATCTTCCAGAAGAGTCCTTGTATGTCTTATTAGACATATACAATCACATATGGAGCAGTGGAGAATATCCGGACTCATGGAGAGAGGCTACCATCATCCCTCTCCCAAAGTCCGGAAAAGACCCAACCAACCCGTCGAGCTACAGGCCCATCGCTCTCACGAGCTGTCTCTGTAAAACCATGGAGCGAATCGTTAACAAGCGTCTTATGTGGTACTTGGAAACTAATAATATAATAAATGAACATCAATCTGGCTTTAGAAAAGGCCGATGTACCACAGACAACCTTGTTAAGTTAGAGTCTTATATTAGGGATGCATTTTTAAAGGGGGACCATGTCGTGTCTGTGTTTTTCGATCTTGAGAAAGCATATGACACGACATGGAAATATGGGATTTTAAAAGATCTACAAGAAGCTGGTCTTCGAGGTAATATGCCACTATTTATACAAAATTTTTTAAATGATAGATTTTTTTACGGTAAGAATTGGGACATCACTTTCGGACCAACATGGTCAGGAAATGGGGGTCCCACAGGGCAGCATTCTTTCTGTCACACTTTTCAATCTAAAGATCAATAGCATCACAAAAGTTCTTAAACCTGAAATAGAAAAATCACTTTATGTAGACGATTTCCTTATATCTTACCGATCCAGCAGTATGACCACCATAGAACGCCAGCTACAAATCAACCTTAACAAAATTCAGAAATGGGCAGATGAAAATGGTTTCAAATTTTCTACTACAAAAACAGTTTGTGTACATTTTTGTCAAAGAAGGGGCCTTCACCCTGACCCAGAATTAACCATCAATAAAAATCCCGTCCCTGTTGTGGAAGAAACCAAATTCTTAGGTATCATATTTGATTCAAAACTGAATTTTAAATCCCATATTAATTACATCAGGAATAAATGTCTCAAGGCAATGAATCTTCTTAAAGTAGTGTCCAAGCTGGACTGGGGAGCTGACAGGCAGGTCCTGCTCAGGCTCTACCGGTCCTTGATAAGATCAAAGCTTGACTATGGCTGCATCGTTTACGGTGCAGCTCGAAAATCTTATCTAAAACGACTGGACATAGTCCAGAATCAAGCTCTGAGGATTTGCCTTGGGGCATTTCGAACATCACCCATTGAAAGCCTCCACACTGAAGCCAATGAAATGCCTATCCATCTAAGAAGAAACAAACTGGCCCTCCAATATGCAATTTAAAAAAAAAGCAAAGCAATCCATTATCATCCCCAAATGAAAATAAACCGAATGCCACACCACCCTTGGCATCCGTATTCAAGAAACTAAACAACATATCCAACAATGAAGACACCAACAATAGACACCCTTACCAAATATGATAAATTAAATGCAAATGACCTCTTGATGAAATTTCATGAAATAAAAGAACATCACAAAGACAAGATACTTATTTATACTGATGGATCCAAAGATGCAAACCGTGTGGGTGCTGGAGTCGTGTTCGGACCTCAGACCCACAAGAAAAGACTGCCTGGTGCAGCATCTGTTTTTACAGCTGAAGTTACCGCAATAAGGATGGCATTGGGCCTTATTGCTCACCATCCCAATGCGGATTTTACAATTTTTAGTGATTCTTTATCTGCCCTGGAAGCAATTGGGAATAAGTTGTTATCGTGCCATATTGTTGTAGATATTTTAGAAAATCTTACTCGTTTATCCATGCTGGGTAAAAAATGTTGAGTTTGTCTGGGTACCCAGTCACATAGGTATCCCAGGCAACGAAAAAGCCGATAGGACTGCAAAGGAAGCCCTACATGAGCCAGTGTCTGAAACCAAGATTCCCTTTACAGATTTTAAACCTCAAGTCGTCCAATTTTTTAAACAAAAATGGCAGGACCAGTGGGATGAATCCATTCCAAACAAACTTTACGAAATCCAGCCTCAAACTTGGGGAGTGGCCACACAACTGCAGAGAGAGCCGAAGAGAAGAGGTCGTTCTTGCTCGCGCTCGTATAGGACACACCTATACAACTCATGCCTTTCTACTAAGGGATGAGCCCATCCCTGAATGTATTCCTTGTCAATGTGCCTATACTGTCAAGCACATTCTCATTGAATGTGCTGATTTGATTTTGATCCGAAATCGCTTCTTCCGGGTTCAAACCCTTTCAGAATTGTTTGAAAGGGTGAATCCATCCAAGATACTTGGATTCATAAGAGAAATTGGACTTTTCTATAAATTTTAGACCATACAATTCTCAAATTATTATATATAATAATTCATTAATTCAATTAATACAATACTAATTTTTAGTTAGTTTTAACCCTTGACTCCTTCTTATCCTTTCGTACTCGTATTTATCCCTCCTTAAGTAGGCACCATATAACACAGTAGTGTTGGTGTGCCGTTAAACCCTATACTTACCTTACCTTACCTTACCAAAGCCTCCATTTGAAGGACATCGTCAATACTCTAGGCGATGCCTTCCAAAAGAATTCCTCTGCCAAAAATTATAGTACCAAATTTCAAAACTTTAACCATCATCGGGAACGAAACGTTCCTAATTTTAATTCATATAACAATGAAAATTATAAACTGGCCCTTCAATATGCAGTTAAAATTAAAAGCTATCCCAACCATCCTGCCCATGACATTATCTTCCACCCCAAATAGAAAAAAATTATATGAAAATAAAGCTAATACCATACCACCTCTTGGCATCCAAGAATCACTAAACAATATATGCAATAATCTAGACATAATTGCTCCGAACAAAATCCCCCAAAACACCACCCTGGCAATTGATCACACCAACAATTGACACATCCTTTACAAAATATGATGAATCAAATGCTAATGACCTCTTGATAACCCCCCTGTGGGTCCGGGGGTAGAATAGGCCCACTGTATCCTCCTGCATGTCGTAAGAGGCGACTTATAGGGGCAACCTGTTGGCCTAGGTTGCGACTCGTGTGTTGGTGAACAATGGGATCCAAGTGGTTGAGTGGAGCGGTCCTTTTGAGGGCCATATCTGCAAGACACTACTCTGGCCCGGATTTCGCCTAGACGAGAGGCTGGAATGACCTGGTCCAGTCAATCGGCTGGTGGTGAATTTGTCCTAGGATATTATTTGCATTTTTATCTTTTTCATCATCATCCACTCTTTTTTTTTCCATTCATCCCAGAAGGTAGCTGCTTGATCAGGTCAATGTTATCGTATATTTTCACCTTTGTAGGCACCATATAACACATTGGTGTTAGTGTGCCTTTACTTACTTAATAGCCTGAACCTGGGCCCCGTACTAAAAACAGCACCTCAGCTGTATCTGACTGATTGTTGAGCACAGCGTAGTGATGTGTGGTTGTGTCCTCTAAAAGCAACGTAATCGTGGTCTTTCAGGAAAGAAACTAATATATGTCATGCTAAGGAGCCATTCTACCATTTGCAAGATCGCTCTCTGGTTCTGAACATAACGTGGATATACAACAACAAAGTAAAGCAGATCCATGACATGTTTGTTGTTCTTATGAAGACAACAAAACATTATTCCCATCTGTAACAATTGCTAGTGTTCATGAAATGAAGAAGAGACACGTGTTGAGGTGATGGCGTGTCAGGCCGAACTATTTTATTTGTAATAGAACAGCCGCAGATGTAACTAATATTGTCTCATCCCCCTTTCTCTATATAGTTTTTAGGCATCAGCAAAAGATTGCAAAAAAAACAAGGCAGAAAAACAGTGTAATGATACAACTAAACAACTAAACTTCAAACCAACTGCCCCCCCCCCCCCCTGTGGGTCCGGGGGTAGAATAGGCTCACTGTATCCTCCTGCATGTCGTAAGAGGCGACTAATAGGAGGCAAACTGTTGGCCGTGGGTTGCAACTCGTGTCGGTGAATAATGGGATCCAATTGGTTGAGTGGAGCGGTCCTTTTGAGGGCCATCTCTGCAAGACACTACTCTGACCCGGATTTCACCTAGATTCGCCTATGTCGTTCTTTTTTCCATTTATCTTAGAAGGCGGCTGCTTAATCAGGTCAAACTTATCTATAAACCTTTCTAGGCGCCATATAACACATACGTGTTAAATAGGGCTCACTTTGTGTAATATGCATCAAGGTACTGAGGAGACTTCACTACTCTACAACTTGTCCATCTTTTTGTCGGAGTCATTACTGGAGCCTTAAGAGTTGTTTGGGTCTAACGTATCTGATACAGATTTCTTTGGTGTCCTCGTTTCATCGGAAACCTGTTTAGGTGATTTTGCCCCTTTAGCCGAGTCATCTATCAGGTGTCCGGCGTTGATGGGTGTTTGAATATGTGTCGTCTTGAATAGACATCTGACCGTCTGTGTTTTGGGCTGATGTGTTATTTCATCTTTTATTTGGGCTGGCACGACAGTGGGTTCTGGAGTGATGTGTTGTGATTCTGTCCTGATGTCAGGTTCTGGCGCTTCTTGTGTCTTGCGTAGATAAACCCTGTTTCTGATGTAGGTGTTTCCTTCTCTGGTCTCCACTGCATATGATCTTGAGTTAAGTCTTTCACTAATGACGGCTCTCGTGAGAGGTGACTAATAGGAGGCAACCTGTCGGCCGTAGGTTGCAACTCCGAATGGTGGACAATGGGATCAAAGTGGTTGAGTGGAGCGGTCCTTTTGAGGGCCATATCTGCAAGACACTACTCTGGCCCGAATTTTGCCTAAACGAGAGACTGGAATGACCTGGTTCAGTCAATCGGCTTGTGACTTGCCTAAGGATAATTGTTTCCATTTCCTTTTTCATTTATCCTAGAAAGCAGCTGCTTAATCAGGTAAATCTTATCCATTGAACTTTCTTGGCACCATATAACACATGAGTGTTGGTGTGCCGTTAAACCCTATACTTATCTTACCTTGCTGAATAACATGGTGTATGGCGGCCGCGGTGTAGTCATCATACCTCAGCCTCATGACGACACGCAGTGACGACGAGCACAACATGCTCGTCAGCGTGTCTCTGTGGAGGAACACGCCCTTCAGGTAGATCTATTGTATGTCTTGTTACAGCTGCGTTGATCTGGGGAGGTCGCAGTAGCGCTGTATAACAAAGGCAGGGACAAGGATGAGACTCATATCAACATGACAACCTCAGGTCGTCAATTTTGGTAAACAGAAATGGTAGGACCAGTTGGATAAATCTATCCCAAACAAACTTCACAAAATTCTCCCCAACTTGGGGAGTGGTCACACAGCTGCAGAGAGAGCTAAAGAGAGGAGGTTATTCTTGCTCCCGCTCGTATAGGACACACCTATACAACTCATGCCTTTCTACTTAGGGATGAGCCCATCCCTGAATGCATTCCTTGTCAATGTACCTACACCGTCAAGCACATTCTCATCGAATGTGCTGATTTGATTTTGATCCGAAATCGCTTCTTCCGGGTTCAAACCCTTTCAGAATTATTTGAAAGGGTGAATCCATCCAAGATACTTGGATTCATAAGAGAAATTGGACTTTTTTTTTATAGATTTTAGATCATACAATTGTCATTAATTCAATATAGTTCAAATTAATATAATTCAATTCATATAATTCAATTAATACTAATGGGTTTAATTATAAGTTAGTTTTTACCCTTGACTCCTTCTTTTCCATTCGTACTCGTATTTACCCCTCCTTAAGTAGGCACCATATAACACACTAGTGTTGGTGTGCCATTAAACCCTATACTTACCTTTCCTTACAGCCGCGTTGATCCGGGGAGGTCGCAGTAGCACTGTATAACAAAGGCAGGGACAAGGATGAGACTCATGTCAACATGACAACCTTAGGTCGTCAATTTTGGTAAACAGAAATGGTAGGACCAGTTGGATAAATCCATCCCAAACAAACTTCACGAAATCAGCCCAACTTGGGGAGTGGTCACACAGCTGCAGAGAGAGCTAAAGAGAGGAGGTTATTCTTGCTCCCGCTCGTATAGGACACACCTATACAACTCATGCCTTTCTACTTAGGGATGAGCCCATCCCTGAATGCATTCCTTGTCAATGTACCTACACCGTCAAGCACATTTTCATCGAATGTGCTGATTTGATTTTGATCCGAAATCGCTTCTTCCGGGTTCAAACCCTTTCAGAATTGTTTGAAAGGGTGAATCCATCCAAGATACTTGGATTCATACGAGAAATTTGACTTTTTTTTATAGATTTTAGATCATACACTTCTCATTAATGCAATATAGTTCAAATTGATATAATTCAATTAATACAATTCAATTAATGCTAGGTTTAATTTTTAGTTGATTGTAAACCTTGACTTCTTATCCTTTCAAACTCGTATATACCCCTCCTTAAGTAGACACCATATAACACCCTAGTGTTGGTGTGCCGTTAAACCCTATACTTACCTTACCTTACCGCTGTATCCTTCTGCATGTCGTAAGAGGCGACTTATAGGGGCAACCTGTTGGCCTAGGTTGCGACTCGTGTTGGTGAACAATGGGATCCAAGTGGTTGAGTGGAGCGGTCCTTTTGAGGGCCATATCTGCAAGACACTACTCTGGCCCGGATTTCGCCTAGACGAGAGGCTGGAATGACCTGGTCCAGTCAATCGGCTGGTGGTGACTTGTCCTAGGATATTATTTGCATTTTTATCTTTTTCATCATCATCCACTCTTTTTTTTCCATTCATCCCAGAAGGTAGCTGCTTGATCAGGTCAATGTTATCGTATATTTTCACCTTTGTAGGCACCATATAACACATTGGTGTTAGTGTGCCTTTACTTACTTAATAGCCTGAACCTGGGCCCCGTACTACAACAGCACCTCAGCTGTATCTGACTGATTGTTGAGCACAGCGTAGTGATGTGTGGCTGTCCTCTAAAAGCAACGTAATCGTGGTCTTTCAGGAAAGAAACTAATATATGTCATGCTAAGGAGCCATTCTACCATTTGCAAGATCGCTCTCTGGTTCTGAACATAACGTGGATATACAACAACAAAGTAAAGCAGATCCATGACATGTTTTGTTGTTCTTATGAAGACAACAAAACATTATTCCCATCTGTAACAATTGCTAGTGTTCATGAAATGAAGAGACACGTGTTGAGGTGATGGCGTGTCAGGCCGAACTATTTTATTTGTATAGAACAGCCGCAGATGTAACTAATATTTGTCATCCCCCTTTCTCTATATAGTTTTTAGGCATCAGCAAAAGATTGCAAAAAAACAAGGCAGAAAAACAGTGTAATGATACAACTAAACTTCAAACCAACTGCCCCCCCCCCCCCCTGTGGGTCCGGGGGTAGAATAGGCTCACTGTATCCTCCTGCATGTCGTAAGAGGCGACTAATAGGAGGCAAACTGTTGGCCGTGGGTTGCAACTCGTGTCGGTGAATAATGGGATCCAATTGGTTGAGTGGAGCGGTCCTTTTGAGGGCCATCTCTGCAAGACACTACTCTGACCCGGATTTCGCCTATGTCGTTCTTTTTTCCATTTATCTTAGAAGGCGGCTGCTTAATCAGGTCAAACTTATCTATAAACCTTTCTAGGCGCCATATAACACATACGTGTTAAATAGGGCTCACTTTGTGTAATATGCATCAAGGTACTGAGGAGACTTCACTACTCTACAACTTGTCCATCTTTTTGTCGGAGTCATTACTGGAGCCTTAGAGTTGTTTGGGTCTAACGTATCTGATACAGATTTCTTTGGTGTCCTCGTTTCATCGGAAACCTGTTTAGGTGATTTTGCCCCTTTAGCCGAGTCATCTATCAGGTGTCCGGCGTTGATGGGTGTTTGAATATGTGTCGTCTTGAATAGACATCTGACCGTCTGTGTTTTTGGGCTGATGTGTTATTTCATCTTTTATTTGGGCTGGCACGACAGTGGGTTCTGGAGTGATGTGTTGTGATTCTGTCCTGATGTCAGGTTCTGGCGCTTCTTGTGTCTTGCGTAGATAAACCCTGTTTCTGATGTAGGTGTTTCCTTCTCTGGTCTCCACTGCATATATGATCTTGAGTTAAGTCTTTCACTAATGACGGCTCTCGTGAGAGGTGACTAATAGGAGGCAACCTGTCGGCCGTAGGTTGCAACTCCGAATGGTGGACAATGGGATCAAAGTGGTTGAGTGGAGCGGTCCTTTTGAGGGCCATATCTGCAAGACACTACTCTGGCCCGAATTTTGCCTAAACGAGAGACTGGAATGACCTGGTTCAGTCAATCGGCCTGTGACTTGCCTAAGGATAATTGTTTCCATTTCCTTTTTCATTTATCCTAGAAAGCAGCTGCTTAATCAGGTAAATCTTATCCATTGAACTTTCTTGGCACCATATAACACATGAGTGTTGGTGTGCCGTTAAACCCTATACTTATCTTACCTTGCTGAATAACATGGTGTATGGCGGCCGCGGTGTAGTCATCATACCTTAGCCTCATGACGACACGCAGTGACGACGAGCACAACATGCTCGTCAGCGTGTCTCTGTGGAGGAACACGCCCTTCAGGTAGATCTATTGTATGTCTTGTTACAGCTGCGTTGATCCGGGGAGGTCGCAGTAGCACTGTATAACAAAGGCAGGGACAAGGATGAGACTCATGTCAAATGACAACCTCAGGTCGTCAATTTTGGTAAACAGAAATGGTAGGACCAGTTGGATGAATCAATCCCAAACAAACTTCACGAAATTCAGCCCCAACTTGGGGAGTGGGCACACAGCTGCAGAGAGAGCAGAAGAGAGGAGGTTATTCTTGCTCGCGCTCGTATAGTACACACCTATACAACTCATGCCTTTCTATTAAGGGATGAGCCTATCCCTGAATGCATTCCTTGTCAATGTACCTACACCGTCAAGCACATTCTCATCGAATGTGCTGATTTGATTTTGATCCGAAACCGCTTCTTCCGGGTTCAAACCCTTTCAGAATTATTTGAAGGGTGAATCCATCCAAGATACTTGGATTCATACGAGCAATTGGACTTTTTTTTATAGATTTTAGATCATACAATTCTCATAAATTCAATATAGTTCAAATAAATATAATTCAATTCATATAATTCAATTAATACTAATGGGTTTAATTATAAGTTAGTTTTTACCCTTGACTCCTTCTTTTCCATTCGTACTCGTATTTACCCCTCCTTAAGTAGGCACCATATAACACACTAGTGTTGGTGTGCCGTTAAACCCTATACTTACCTTTCCTTACAGCCGCGTTGATCCGGGGAGGTCGCAGTAGCACTGTATAACAAAGGCAGGGACAAGGATGAGACTCATGTCAACATGACAACCTTAGGTCGTCAATTTTGGTAAACAAAAATGGTAGGACCTGTTGGATAAATCCATCCCAAACAAACTTCACAAAATTCTCCCCAACTTGGGGAGTGGTCACACAGCTGCAGAGAGAGCTACAGAGAGGAGGTTATTCTTGCTCGCGCTCGTATAGGACACACCTATGCAGCTCATGCCTTTCTATTAAGGGATGAGCCTATCCCTGAATGCATTCCTTGTCAATGTACCTACCTACACCGTCAAGCACATTTTCATCGAATGTGCTGATTTGATTTTGATCCGAAATCGCTTCTTCCGGGTTCAAACCCTTTCAGAATTGTTTGAAAGGGTGAATCCATCCAAGATACTTGGATTCATACGAGAAATTGGACTTTTTTTTTATAGATTTTAGATCATACACTTCTCATTAATGCAATATAGTTCAAATTGATATAATTCAATTAATACAATTCAATTAATGCTAGGTTTAATTTTTAGTTGATTGTAAACCTTGACTTCTTATCCTTTCAAACTCGTATATACCCCTCCTTAAGTAGACACCATATAACACCCTAGTGTTGGTGTGCCGTTAAACCCTATACTTACCTTACCTTACCGCTGTATCCTTCTGCATGTCGTAAGAGGCGACTAATAGGGGACAACCTGTTGGCCGTAAGTTGTGACTCGTGTCGATGGACAATAGGATCCAAGTGGTCGAGTGGAGCGGTGAGTTGATGTCAGTGCAGATTTATAATAAGAAGTGTTAAGATATTGGAGCGTCTCTATATTGTTCGCTGCCATCTCCACCACTGCGTCTCCTTCCAGTCCGCACATCGCCACACCGAGGCCAGCCAAACTGCTCGCTCTTCACGTCTCCTCCCCGGATGCCGTGGCTATCAGATGACGGAGACGTGGACAAGACGACGTGACGGCGACCACATCATTAGGTGTCAGATCACAGTAAGACAAACGCAGGAACTGGAGGGATGGGATCGACCACAAGCAGCCGAGAACCGACGACTCATCTGATGATGACGACTCCATGTGATTTACGATTCATGTTCAACGCTTCAAGCTTGTTGAGTTGGCTGAGTTCCCCGGCGACGCCCACCACGGTCTCCCGTGTAATGCGCGCCCTGTAAGAGAAGCTGATGTTGGAGATGTGGTGGAGATGTTGGGCGTTCTCCGCGATGTCTGCGGCCATCACCTTACCATGATGCCACAGAGCTGTGGCCCGCGGACAGTACTTAAGTACCTTATGTTGTGGATGCCCCTGAGCTGCACTCTGACGAGAGGATCATTTGTGTTGCCGCTCGGATCATGTCTAATGAGTTTATCGGCGAACAACACTTTCTCATTGCTGCCTGCAGTCAACCACCGCCTCCCCATCACATGCTGTAACAAACACACGGCCGAATTAACGCTCAACACACAATGTATCACATTAATGTACAAACTTAATGTAAATAAACTACTAATCATCACCACAATTATTATCCTTGGCTTCCTTACTTCTGTAAATTCAATCACATGATAGTATGTAGAGAGATAAAAGATAAATATTCAGACCGTTCTGCCCTTTACACAGGCGGTTCGAAAGAAGACAATATAATTGGAGCTGCAGCCATTACGGGGAAATCTGTTTTTAACATGAGGCTACCACCTCCACTGTCAATTTTCCACGCCGAGCTTAAAGCTCTTTCTATTGCTCTGGGCCTTATTGCCCAGTCAGGTAAACCCCCCCTGTGGGTCCGGGGGTAGAATAGGCTCACTGTATCCTCCTGCATGTCGTAAGAGGCGACTAATAGGAGGCAAACTGTTGGCCGTGGGTTGCAACTCGTGTCGGTGAATAATGGGATCCAATTGGTTGAGTGGAGCGGTCCTTTTGAGGGCCATCTCTGCAAGACACTACTCTGACCCGGATTTCGCCTATGTCGTTCTTTTTTCCATTTATCTTAGAAGGCGGCTGCTTAATCAGGTCAAACTTATCTATAAACCTTTCTAGGCGCCATATAACACATACGTGTTAAATAGGGCTCACTTTGTGTAATATGCATCAAGGTACTGAGGAGACTTCACTACTCTACAACTTGTCCATCTTTTTGTCGGAGTCATTACTGGAGCCTTAAGAGTTGTTTGGGTCTAACGTATCTGATACAGATTTCTTTGGTGTCCTCGTTTCATCGGAAACCTGTTTAGGTGATTTTGCCCCTTTAGCCGAGTCATCTATCAGGTGTCCGGCGTTGATGGGTGTTTGAATATGTGTCGTCTTGAATAGACATCTGACCGTCTGTGTTTTGGGCTGATGTGTTATTTCATCTTTTATTTGGGCTGGCACGACAGTGGGTTCTGGAGTGATGTGTTGTGATTCTGTCCTGATGTCAGGTTCTGGCGCTTCTTGTGTCTTGCGTACCCCCCTGTGGGTGCGGGGGTAGAAT
>CM067357.1:522723-538239 GCA_034190875.2 Urechis unicinctus
TGTGACTCGTGTCGATGGACAATAGGATCCAAGTGGTCGAGTGGAGCGGTGAGTTGATGTCAGTGCAGATTTATAATAAGAAGTGTTAAGATATTGGAGCGTCTCTATATTGTTCGCTGCCATCTCCACCACTGCGTCTCCTTCCAGTCCGCACATCGCCACACCGAGGCCAGCCAACTGCTCGCTCTTCACGTCTCCTCCCCGGATGCCGTGGCTATCAGATGACGGAGACGTGGACAAGACGACGTGACGGCGACCACATTATTAGGTGTCAGATCACAGTAAGACAAACGCAGGAACTGGAGGGATGGGATCGACCACAAGCAGCCGAGAACCGACGACTCATCTGATGATGACGACTCCATGTGATTTACGATTCATGTTCAACGCTTCAAGCTTGTTGAGTTGGCTGAGTTCCCCGGCGACGCCCACCACGGTCTCCCGTGTAATGCGCGCCCTGTAAGAGAAGCTGATGTTGGAGATGTGGTGGAGATGTTGGGCGTTCTCCGCGATGTCTGCGGCCATCACCTTACCATGATGCCACAGAGCTGTGGCCCGCGGACAGTACTTAAGTACCTTATGTTGTGGATGCCCCTGAGCTGCACTCTGACGAGAGGATCATTTGTGTTGCCGCTCGGATCATGTCTAATGAGTTTATCGGCGAACAACACTTTCTCATTGCTGCCTGCAGTCAACCACCGCCTCCCCATCACATGCTGTAACAAACACACGGCCGAATTAACGCTCAACACACAATGTATCACATTAATGTACAAACTTAATGTAAATAAACTACTAATCATCACCACAATTATTATCCTTGGCTTCCTTACTTCTGTAAATTCAATCACATGATAGTATGTAGAGAGATAAAAGATAAATATTCAGACCGTTCTGCCCTTTACACAGGCGGTTCGAAAGAAGACAATATAATTGGAGCTGCACAGACTTAAAACCGCAGGTCGTCAAACTTTTTAAACAGAAATGGCAGGACCAGTGGGATGAATCCATTCCAAACAAACTTCACGAAATTCAGCCCCAACTTGGGGAGTGGGCACACAGCTGCAGAGAGAGCAGAAGAGAGGAGGTTATTCTTGCTCGCGCTCGTATAGGACACACCTATACAACTCATGCCTTTCTATTAAGGGATGAGCCCATCCCTGAATGCATTCCTTGTCAATGTACCTACACCGTCAAGCACATTCTCATCGAATGTGCTGATTTGATTTTGATCCGAAACCGCTTCTTCCGGGTTCAAACCCTTTCAGAATTATTTGAAGGGTGAATCCATCCAAGATACTTGGATTCATACGAGAAATTGGACTTTTTTTTATAGATTTTAGATCATACAATTCTCATTAATTCAATATAGTTCAAATTAATATAATTCAATTCATATAATTCAATTAATACTAATGGGTTTAATTATAAGTTAGTTTTTACCCTTGACTCCTTCTTTTCCATTCGTACTCGTATTTACCCCTCCTTAAGTAGGCACCATATAACACACTAGTGTTGGTGTGCCGTTAAACCCTATACTTACCTTTCCTTACAGCCGCGTTGATCCGGGGAGGTCGCAGTAGTAGCACTGTATAACAAAGGCAGGGACAAGGATGAGACTCATGTCAACATGACAACCTTAGGTCGTCAATTTTGGTAAACAAAAATGGTAGGACCTGTTGGATAAATCCATCCCAAACAAACTTCACAAAATTCTCCCCAACTTGGGGAGTGGTCACACAGCTGCAGAGAGAGCTACAGAGAGGAGGTTATTCTTGCTCGCGCTCGTATAGGACACACCTATGCAGCTCATGCCTTTCTATTAAGGGATGAGCCTATCCCTGAATGCATTCCTTGTCAATGTACCTACACCGTCAAGCACATTTTCATCGAATGTGCTGATTTGATTTTGATCCGAAATCGCTTCTTCCGGGTTCAAACCCTTTCAGAATTGTTTGAAAGGGTGAATCCATCCAAGATACTTGGATTCATACGAGAAATTGGATTTTTTTTTTATAGATTTTAGATCATACACTTCTCATTAATGCAATATAGTTCAAATTGATATAATTCAATTAATACAATTCAATTAATGCTAGGTTTAATTTTTAGTAGTTGATGTAAACCTTGACTTCTTATCCTTTCAAACTCGTATATACCCCTCCTTAAGTAGACACCATATAACACCCTAGTGTTGGTGTGCCGTTAAACCCTATACTTACCTTACCTTACCGCTGTATCCTTCTGCATGTCGTAAGAGGCGACTAATAGGGGACAACCTGTTGGCCGTAAGTTGTGACTCGTGTCGATGGACAATAGGATCCAAGTGGTCGAGTGGAGCGGTGAGTTGATGTCAGTGCAGATTTATAATAAGAAGTGTTAAGATATTGGAGCGTCTCTATATTGTTCGCTGCCATCTCCACCACTGCGTCTCCTTCCAGTCCGCACATCGCCCACACCGAGGCCAGCCAACTGCTCGCTCTTCACGTCTCCTCCCCGGATGCCGTGGCTATCAGATGACGGAGACGTGGACAAGACGACGTGACGGCGACCACATCATTAGGTGTCAGATCACAGTAAGACAAACGCAGGAACTGGAGGGATGGGATCGACCACAAGCAGCCGAGAACCGACGACTCATCTGATGATGACGACTCCATGTGATTTACGATTCATGTTCAACGCTTCAAGCTTGTTGAGTTGGCTGAGTTCCCCGGCGACGCCCACCACGGTCTCCCGTGTAATGCGCGCCCTGTAAGAGAAGCTGATGTTGGAGATGTGGTGGAGATGTTGGGCGTTCTCCGCGATGTCTGCGGCCATCACCTTACCATGATGCCACAGAGCTGTGGCCCGCGGACAGTACTTAAGTACCTTATGTTGTGGATGCCCCTGAGCTGCACTCTGACGAGAGGATCATTTGTGTTGCCGCTCGGATCATGTCTAATGAGTTTATCGGCGAACAACACTTTCTCATTGCTGCCTGCAGTCAACCACCGCCTCCCCATCACATGCTGTAACAAACACACGGCCGAATTAACGCTCAACACACAATGTATCACATTAATGTACAAACTTAATGTAAATAAACTACTAATCATCACCACAATTATTATCCTTGGCTTCCTTACTTCTGTAAATTCAATCACATGATAGTATGTAGAGAGATAAAAGATAAATATTCAGACCGTTCTGCCCTTTACACAGGCGGTTCGAAAGAAGACAATATAATTGGAGCTGCAGCCATTACGGGGAAATCTGTTTTTAACATGAGGCTACCACCTCCACTGTCAATTTTCCACGCCGAGCTTAAAGCTCTTGCTATTGCTCTGGGCCTTATTGCCCAGTCAGGTAAACCCCCCCTGTGGGTCCGGGGGTAGAATAGGCCCACTGTATCCTCCTGCATGTCGTATGTAGATATTTTAGAATATCTTACTCGTTTATCCATGCTGGGGAAAAAATGTTGAATTTGTCTGGGTACCCAGTCACATAGGTATCCCAGGCAACGAAAGAGCCGATAGGACTGCAAACGAAGCCCTGCTTGAGCCAGTGTCTGAAACCAAGATCCCCTTTACAGACTTAAAACCGCAGGTCGTCAAACTTTTTAAACAGAAATGGCAGGACCAGTGGGATGAATCCATTCCAAACAAACTTTACGAAATTCAGCCCTTACTTGGGGAGTGGCCACAGAGCTGCAGAGAGAGTAGAAGAGAAGAGGTTATTCTTGCTCACGCTCGTATAGGACACACCTATACAACTCATGCCTTTCTACTAAGGGATGAGCCCATCCCTGAATGTATTCCTTGTCAATGCGCCTACACCGTCAAGCACATTCTCATCGAATGTGCTGATTTGATTTTGATCCGAAATCACTTCTTCCGGGTTCAAACCCTTTCAGAATTATTTGAAAGGGTGAATCCATCCAAGATACTTGGATTCATAAGAGAAATTGGACTTTTTTTTATAGATTTTAGATCACACAATTGTGATTATTTCAATATAGTTCAAATTAATATAATTCAATTCATATAATTCAATTAATGATAATAGGTTTAATTTTTAGTTGGTTGTAAACCTTGACTTCTTATCCTTTCGTACTCGTATAAATCCCTCCTTAAGTAGGCACCATATAACACACTAGTGTTGGTGTGTCGTTAAACCCTATACTTACCTTACCTTACCTTCCTGCATTTTTATCTTTTTCAACATCATCCACTTGTATGTCTTTTTTTTTTCCATTTATCTTAGAAGGCGGCTGCTTAATCAGGTCAAACTTATCTATTAACCTTTCTAGGCGCCATATAACACATACGTGTTGGTGTGCCGTTAATCCCTATTCTCACTCACTCACTCATCACTCACTCACTCACTCACTCACTCACTCACTACACTCACTCACTCACTCACTCACTCACTCACTCACTCACTCACTCACTCACTCTCACTCACTCACTCACTCACTCCACCCTTTTGATGGAATTTGATTGGGAAACTGGTCATGACCAATGTGGAAGTGACCACTTTCCAATATTTTTAAACATCAATAGGCCTATGCCTGCTGAGCGGGTAGCCAAATGGAAACTTCATAAGGCCAACTGGCCGAATTTTACCTCTATGTACAGAGAAATTATCAACAAAGATACTTTAGAAAATATGGATGAAGATCCGGTATCCTTTTTTTACACAATCAATAATTAATATAGCCACACAAAATGTACCGAAAACCTCGACAGATTCTAAACGGATATATAAACAATGGTTTTCTGATGCATGCGGTGAGGCTGTCAAAGAGCGCAAACGGGCACTGTACAGGTTCAAAATGTGGCCCACCGAGGCCAACAAAAACCTGTACAAAGTACCCCGAGCCAAAGCTTGACGCGTCATCACAAACAGCAAGCGTGAGTCTTGGCACAATTTTGTATCCAGAATTAAACAGCAAGACTTCCACGAAAAAAGGCATGGGACATGGTTCGTAGGATTAGGGGAAAGGAAAATGACAACACTCTCTCACATCTGGTTAAACCAGATGGTTCCAAAGCCTCCAATTTGAAGGACATCGTCAATACTCTAGGCGATGCCTTCCAAAAGAATTCCTCTGCCAAAAATTATAGTACCAAATTTCAAAACTTTAACCATCATCGGGACGAAACGTTCCTAATTTTAATTCATATAACAATGAAAATTATAAACTGGCCCTTCAATATGCAGTTAAAATTAAAAGCTATCCCAACCATCCTGCCCATGACATTATCTTCCACCCCAAATACAAGAAATTATATGAAAATAAAGCTAATACCATACCACCTCTTGGCATCCAAGAATCACTAAACAATATATGCAATAATCTAGACATAATTGCTCCGAACAAAATCCCCAAAACACCACCCTGGCAATTGATCACACCAACAATTGACACATCCTTTACAAAATATGATGAATCAAATGCTAATGACCTCTTGATAACCCCCCTGTGGGTCCGGGGGTAGAATAGGCTCACTGTATCCTCCTGCATGTCGTAAGAGGCGACTAATAGGACTGCAAACAAAGGCCGTGGGTTGCAAAGTGTCGGTGAATAATGGGATCAATGTTTACAGCGGTTAACAACCGCAGGTCGTCAATTTTTTAAACAGAAATGGCAGGACCTTTGGGATGAATCCATTCCAAACACAAACTTCACGAAATTCAGCCCCAACTTGGGGAGTGGGCACACAGCTGCAGAGAGAGCAGAAGAGAGGAGGTTATTCTTGCTCGCGCTCGTATAGGACACACCTATACAACTCATGCCTTTCTATTAAGGGATGAGCCCTATCCCTGAATGCATTCCTTGTCAATGTACCTACACCGTCAAGCACATTCTCATCGAATGTGCTGATTTGATTTTGATCCGAAACCGCTTCTTCCGGGTTCAAACCCTTTCAGAATTATTGAAAGGGTGAATCCATCCAAGATACTTGGATTCATAAGAGAAATTGGACTTTTTTTTTATAGATTTTAGATCATACAATTCTCATTAATTCAATATAGTTCAAATAAATATAATTCAATTCGTATAATTCAATTAATACTAATGGGTTTAATTATAAGTTAGTTTTTTAACCCTTGACTCCTTCTTTTCCATTCGTACTCGTATTTACCCCTCCTTAAGTAGGCACCATATAACACACTAGTGTTGGTGTGCCGTTAAACCCTATACTTACCTTTCCTTACAGCCGCGTTGATCCGGGGAGGTCGCAGTAGCACTGTATAACAAAGGCAGGGACAAGGATGAGACTCATGTCAACATGACAACCTTAGGTCGTCAATTTTGGTAAACAGAAATGGTAGGACCAGTTGGATAAATCCATCCCAAACAAACTTCACGAAATTCTCTCCAACTTGGGGAGTGGTCACACAGCTGCAGAGAGAGCTAAGAGGAGGAGGTTATTCTTGCTCGCGCTCGTATAGGACACACCTATGCAGCTCATGCCTTTCTATTAAGGGATGAGCCTATCCCTGAATGCATTCCTTGTCAATGTACCTACACCGTCAAGCACATTTTCATCGAATGTGCTGATTTGATTTTGATCCGAAATCGCTTCTTCCGGGTTCAAACCCTTTCAGAATTGTTTGAAAGGGTGAATCCATCCAAGATACTTGGATTCATACGAGAAATTGGACTTTTTTTTATAGATTTTAGATCATACACTTCTCATTAATGCAATATAGTTCAAATTGATATAATTCAATTAATACAATTCAATTAATGCTATAGGTTTAATTTTTAGTTGATTGTAAACTTGACTTCTTATCCTTTCAAACTCGTATATACCCCTCCTTAAGTAGACACCATATAACACCCTAGTGTTGGTGTGCCGTTAAACCCTATACTTAACTTACCTTACCTTACGCTGTATCCTTCTGCATGTCGTAAGAGGCGACTAATAGGGGACAACCTGTTGGCCGTAAGTTGTGACTCAGTGTCGATGGACAATAGGATCCAAGTGGTTGAGTGGAGCGGTGACTTTGATGTCAGTGCAGATTTATAATAAGAAGTGTTAAGATATTGGAGCGTCTCTATATTGTTCGCTGCCATCTCCACCACTGCGTCTCCTTCCAGTCCGCACTTTCGCCACACCGAGGCCAGCCAACTGCTCGCTCTTCACGTCTCCTCCCCGGATGCCGTGGCTATCAGATGACGGAGACGTGGACAAGACGACGTGACGGCGACCACATCATTAGGTGTCAGATCACAGTAAGACAAACGCAGGAACTGGAGGGATGGGATCGACCACAAGCAGCCGAGAACCGACGACTCATCTGATGATGACGACTCCATGTGATTTACGATTCATGTTCAACGCTTCAAGCTTGTTGAGTTGGCTGAGTTCCCCGGCGACGCCCACCACGGTCTCCCGTGTAATGCGCGCCCTGTAAGAGAAGCTGATGTTGGAGATGTGGTGGAGATGTTGGGCGTTTCTCCGCGATGTCTGCGGCCATCACCTTACCATGATGCCACAGAGCTGTCTGTGGGCCCGCGGACAGTACTTAAGTACCTTATGTTGTGGATGCCCCTGAGCTGCACTCTGACGAGAGGATCATTTGTGTTGCCGCTCGGATCATGTCTAATGAATTTTATCGGCGAACAACACTTTCTCAAATGCCTGCAGTCAACCACCGCCTCCCCATCACATGCTGTAACAAACACACGGCCGAATTAACGCTCAACACACAATGTATCACATTAATGTACAAACTTAATGTAAAATAAACTACTAATCATCACCACAATTATTATCCTTGGCTTCCTTACTTCTGTAAATTCAATCACATGATAGTATGTAGAGAGATAAAAGATAAATATTCGAGACCCTTCTGCCCTTTACACAGGCGGTTCGAAAGAAGACAATGAATCCATTGGAGCTGCAGCCATTACGGGAGAAATCTGTTTTTAACATGAGGCTACCACCTCCACTGTCAATTTTCCACGCCGAGCTTCAAAGCTATATGCTATTGCAATGGGCCTTATTGCCCAGTCAGGTAAACCCCCCCTGTGGGTCCGGGGGTAGAATAGGCCCACTGACTCCTTCTCCTTCCTGCATGTCGTATGTACCCCTTTTAGAATATCTTACATATTTATCCATGCTGGGGAAAAAATGTTGAATTTGTCTGGGTACCCAGTCACATAGGTATCCCAGGCAACGAAAGAGCCGATAGGACTGCAAACGAAGCCCTGCTTGAGCCAGTGTCTGAAACCAAGATCCCCTTTACAGACATTAAAACCGCAGGTCGTCAAATTTTTTAAACAGAAATGGCAGGACCAGTGGGATGAATCCATTCCAAACAAACTTTACGAAATTCAGCCCTTACTTGGGGAGTGGCCACAGAGCTGCAGAGAGAGAGTAGAAGAGAAGAGGTTATTCTTGCTCACGCTCGTATAGGACACACCTATACAACTCATGCCTTTCTACTAAGGGATGAGCCCATCCCTGAATGTATTCCTTGTCAATGCGCCTACACCGTCAAGCACATTCTCATCGAATGTGATGATTTGATTTTGATCCGAAACCGCTTCTTCCGGGTTCAAACCCTTTCAGAATTATTTGAAAGGGTGAATCCATCCAAGATACTTGGATTCATAAGAGAAATTGGACTTTTTTTTATAGATTTTAGATCATACAATTGTCATTAATTCAATATAGTTCAAATTAATATAATTCAATTCATATAATTCAATTAATGCTAATAGGTTTAATTTTTAGTTGGTTGTAAACCTTGACTTCTTATCCTTTCGTACTCGTATAAACCCCTCCTTAAGTAGGCACGTTATAACACACTAGTGTTGGTGTGCCGTTAAACCCTATACTTACCTTACCTTACCTCCTGCATTTTTATGCATTTTAAGAGGCATAATATCAACCTGTTGGCCGTAAGTTTGTCTCGTTTCGATGGATCTTAGGAGGCAAGTGCTTAATCAGGTCAAAGTTATGTCATGCAGACCTATAATAAGAAGTGTGTAAGATATTGGACATCTCTATATTGTTCGCTGCCATTCCACCACTGCGTCTCACTCAGTCACTCACTCACTCACTCACTCACTCACTCAGGCCACTCACTGCTCGCTCTTCACTCACTCACTCTCTCACTCTCACTCACTCCGGATGCCACTCACTCATCACTCACTCACTCCCACCCCTTTTGATGGAATTTGATTGGGAAACTGGTCAAGACCAATGTGAAGTGACCACTTTCCATATTTTCAGAACATCAATAGGCCTATGCCTGCTGAGCGGGTAGCCAAATGGAAATCTTCATAAGGCCAACTGGCCGAATTTTTTACCTCTATGTGACAGACTCCATTATCAACAAAGATACTTTAGAAAATATGGATGAAGATCCGGTATCCTTTTTTTAGTTTTCCAATAATTAATATAGCCACACAAAATGTACCGAAAACCTCGACAGAAGAGAAACGGATATATAAACAATGGTTTTCTGATGCATGCCGTGAGGCTGTCAAAGAGCGCAAACGGGCACTGTACAGGTTCAAAATGTGGCCCACCGAGGCCAACAAAAACCTGTACAAAGTACCCCGAGCCAAAGCTTGACGCGTCATCACAAACAGCAAGCGTGAGTCTTGGCACAATTTTGTATCAGATCTAAACAGCAAGACTTCCACGAAAAAAGGCATGGGACATGGTTCGTAGGATTAGGGGAAAGGAAAATGACAACACTCTCTCACATCTCTGTTAAACCAGATGGTTCCAAAGCCTCCAATTTGAAGGACATCGTCAATACTCTAGGCGATGCCTTCCAAAATGTAAATAATTCCTCTGCCAAATTATTATCCTTGGCAAATTTAAAACTTTAAACCATCATCGGGAACGAAACGTTCCTAATTTTAAGAGATATAACAGATAAAAATTCAAACTGGCCCTTCAATATGCAGTTAAACAAAAGCTATCCCAACCAGAAGACAATATAATTGGAGCTGCACCCCCAATACGGGGAAATTATTTGAAAACATGAGGCTACCACCTACCACTGTCAATTTTCCAAGAATCAGCTTAATGCAATAATTGCTAATGCTCTGGGCCTTAATTGCCCCAGTCACCCTGGCAAAACCCCCCCTGTGGGTCCGGGGGTAGAATATGGCCCACTGTATCCTCCTGCATGTCGTATGTAGATATTTTAGAATATCTTACTCGTTTATCCATGCTGGGGAAAAAATGTTGAATTTGTCTGGGTACCCAGTCACATAGGTATCCCAGGCAACGAAAGAGCCGATAGGACTGCAAACGAAGCCCTGCTTGAGCCAGTGTCTGAAACCAAGATCCCCTTTACAGACTTAAAACCGCAGGTCGTCAAACTTTTTAAACAGAAATGGCAGGACCAGTGGGATGAATCCATTCCAAACAAACTTTACGAAATTCAGCCCTTACTTGGGGAGTGGCCACAGAGCTGCAGAGAGAGTAGAAGAGAAGAGGTTATTCTTGCTCACGCTCGTATAGGACACACCTATACAACTCATGCCTTTCTACTAAGGGATGAGCCCATCCCTGAATGTATTCCTTGTCAATGCGCCTACACCGTCAAGCACATTCTCATCGAATGTGCTAATTTGATTTTGATCCGAAATCACTTCTTCCGGGTTCAAACCCTTTCAGAATTATTTGAAAGGGTGAATCCATCCAAGATACTTGGATTCATAAGAGAAATTGGACTTTTTTTTATAGATTTTAGATCACACAATTGTGATTATTTCAATATAGTTCAAATTAATATAATTCAATTCATATAATTCAATTAATGATAATAGGTTTAATTTTTAGTTGGTTGTAAACCTTGACTTCTTATCCTTTCGTACTCGTATAAATCCCTCCTTAAGTAGGCACCATATAACACACTAGTGTTGGTGTGTCGTTAAACCCTATACTTACCTTACCTTACCTTCCTGCATTTTTATCTTTTTCAACATCATCCACTTGTATGTCTTTTTTCCATTTATCTTAGAAGGCGGCTGCTTAATCAGGTCAAACTTATCTATTAACCTTTCTAGGCGCCATATAACACATACGTGTTGGTGTGCCGTTAATCCCTATTCACTCACTCACACTCACTCACTCACTCACTCACTCACTCACTCACTCACTCACTCACTCACACTCACTCACTCACTCACTCACTCACTCACTCACTCACTCACTCACTCACTCACTCACTCCACCCCTTTTGATGGAATTTGATTGGGAAACTGGTCAGGACCAATGTGGAAGTGACCACTTTCCAATATTTTTAAACATCAATAGGCCTATGCCTGCTGAGCGGGTAGCCAAATGGAAACTTCATAAGGCCAACTGGCCGAATTTTACCTCTATGTACAGAGAAATTATCAACAAAGATACTTTAGAAAATATGGATGAAGATCCGGTATCCTTTTTTTACACAATCAATAATTAATATAGCCACACAAAATGTACCGAAAACCTCGACAGATTCTAAACGGATATATAAACAATGGTTTTTTCTGATGCATGCGGTGAGGCTGTCAAAGAGCGCAAACGGGCACTGTACAGGTTCAAAATGTGGCCCACCGAGGCCAACAAAAACCTGTACAAAGTAGCCCGAGCCAAAGCTTGACGCGTCATCACAAACAGCAAGCGTGAGTCTTGGCACAATTTTGTATCCAGATTAAACAGCAAGACTTCCACGAAAAAAGGCATGGGACATGGTTCGTAGGATTAGGGGAAAGGAAAATGACAACACTCTCTCACATCTGGTTAAACCAGATGGTTCCAAAGCCTCCAATTTGAAGGACATCGTCAATACTCTAGGCGATGCCTTCCAAAAGAATTCCTCTGCCAAAAATTATAGTACCAAATTTCAAAACTTTAACCATCATCGGGAACGAAACGTTCCTAATTTTAATTCATATAACAATGAAAATTATAAACTGGCCCTTCAATATGCAGTTAAAATTAAAAGCTATCCCAACCATCCTGCCCATGACATTATCTTCCACCCCAAATACAAAAAATTATATGAAAATAAAGCTAATACCATACCACCTCTTGGCATCCAAGAATCACTAAACAATATATGCAATAATCTAGACATAATTGCTCCGAACAAAATCCCCAAAACACCACCCTGGCAATTGATCACACCAACAATTGACACATCCTTTACAAAATATGATGAATCAAATGCTAATGACCTCTTGATAACCCCCCTGTGGGTCCGGGGGTAGAATAGGCCCACTGTATCCTCCTGCATGTCGTAAGAGGCGACTAATAGGGGGCAACCTGTTTGGCCTAGGTTGCGACTCGTGTTGGTGAACAATGGGATCCAAGTGGTTGAGTGAGTGGAGCGGTCCTTTTGAGGGCCATATCTGCAAGACACTACTCTGGCCCGGATTTCGCCTAGACGAGAGGCTGGAATGACCTGGTCCAGTCAATCGGCTGGTGGTGACTTGTCCTAGGATATTATTTGCATTTTTATCTTTTTCATCATCATCCACTCTTTTTTTTCCATTCATCCCAGAAGGTAGCTGCTTGATCAGGTCAATGTTATCGTATATTTTCACCTTTGTAGGCACCATATAACACATTGGTGTTAGTGTGCCTTTACTTACTTAATAGCCTGAACCTGGGCCCCGTACTACAACAGCACCTCAGCTGTATCTGACTGATTGTTGAGCACAGCGTAGTGATGTGTGGCTGTCCTCTAAAAGCAACGTAATCGTGGTCTTTCAGGAAAGAAACTAATATATGTCATGCTAAGGAGCCATTCTACCATTTGCAAGATCGCTCTCTGGTTCTGAACATAACGTGGATATACAACAACAAAGTAAAGCAGATCCATGACATGTTTGTTGTTCTTATGAAGACAACAAAACATTATTCCCATCTGTAACAATTGCTAGTGTTCATGAAATGAAGAGACACGTGTTGAGGTGATGGCGTGTCAGGCCGAACTATTTTATTTGTATAGAACAGCCGCAGATGTAACTAATATTGTCTCATCCCCCTTTCTCTATATAGTTTTTAGGCATCAGCAAAAGATTGCAAAAAAACAAGGCAGAAAAACAGTGTAATGATACAACTAAACTTCAAACCAACTGCCCCCCCCCCCCCCTGTGGGTCCGGGGGTAGAATAGGCTCACTGTATCCTCCTGCATGTCGTAAGAGGCGACTAATAGGAGGCAAACTGTTGGCCGTGGGTTGCAACTCGTGTCGGTGAATAATGGGATCCAATTGGTTGAGTGGAGCGGTCCTTTTGAGGGCCATCTCTGCAAGACACTACTCTGACCCGGATTTCGCCTATGTCGTTCTTTTTTCCATTTATCTTAGAAGGCGGCTGCTTAATCAGGTCAAACTTATCTATAAACCTTTCTAGGCGCCATATAACACATACGTGTTAAATAGGGCTCACTTTGTGTAATATGCATCAAAAGGTACTGAGGGAGACTTCAAATACTCTACAACTTGTCCATCTTTTTGTCGGAGTCATTACTGGAGCCTTAGAGTTGTTTGGGTCTAACGTATCTGATACAGATTTCTTTGGTGTCCTCGTTTCATTGTCCTCGAAACCTGTTTAGGTGATTTTGCCCCTTTAGCCGAGTCATCTATCAGGTGTCCGGCGTTGATGGGTGTTTGAATATGTGTCGTCTTGAATAGACATCTGACCGTCTGTGTTTTGGGCTGATGTGTTATTTCATCTTTTATTTGGGCTGGCACGACAGTGGGTTCTGGAGTGATGTGTTGTGATTCTGTCCTGATGTCAGGTTCTGGCGCTTCTTGTGTCTTGCGTAGATAAACCCTGTTTCTGATGTAGGTGTTTCCTTCTCTGGTCTCCACTGCATATGATCTTGAGTTAAGTCTTTCACTAATGACGGCTCTCGTGAGAGGTGACTAATAGGAGGCAACCTGTCGGCCGTAGGTTGCAACTCCGAATGGTGGACAATGGGATCAAAGTGGTTGAGTGGAGCGGTCCTTTTGAGGGCCATATCTGCAAGACACTACTCTGGCCCGAATTTTGCCTAAACGAGAGACTGGAATGACCTGGTTCAGTCAATCGGCTTGTGACTTGCCTAAGGATAATTGTTTCCATTTCCCTTTTTCATTTATCCTAGAAAGCAGCTGCTTAATCAGGTAAATCTTATCCATTGAACTTTCTTGGCACCATATAACACATGAGTGTTGGTGTGCCGTTAAAACCCTATACTTATCTTACCTTGCTGAATAACATGGTGTATGGCGGCCGCGGTGTAGTCATCATACCTTAGCCTCATGACGACACGCAGTGACGACGAGCACAACATGCTCGTCAGCGTGTGTCTCTGTGGAGGAACACGCCCTTCAGGTAGATCTATTGTATGTCTTGTTACAGCTGCGTTGATCCGGGGAGGTCGCAGTAGCACTGTATAACAAAGGCAGGGACAAGGATGAGACTCATGTCAACATGACAACCTCAGGTCGTCAATTTTGGTAAACAGAAATGGTAGGACCAGTTGGATGAATCATCCCAAACAAACTTCACGAAATTCAGCCCCAACTTGGGGAGTGGGCACACAGCTGCAGAGAGAGCAGAAGAGAGGAGGTTATTCTTGCTCGCGCTCGTATAGGACACACCTATACAACTCATGCCTTTCTATTAAGGGATGAGCCTATCCCTGAATGCATTCCTTGTCAATGTACCTACACCGTCAAGCACATTCTCATCGAATGTGCTGATTTGATTTTGATCCGAAACCGCTTCTTCCGGGTTCAAACCCTTTCAGAATTATTTGAAGGGTGAATCCATCCAAGATACTTGGATTCATACGAGCAAAATTGGACTTTTTTTTATAGATTTTAGATCATACAATTCTCATAAATTCAATATAGTTCAAATAAATATAATTCAATTCATATAATTCAATTAATACTAATGGGTTTAATTATAAGTTAGTTTTTACCCTTGACTCCTTCTTTTCCATTCGTACTCGTATTTACCCCTCCTTAAGTAGGCACCATATAAACACACTAGTGTTGGTGTGCCGTTAAACCCTATACTTACCTTTCCTTACAGCCGCGTTGATCCGGGGAGGTCGCAGTAGCACTGTATAACAAAGGCAGGGACAAGGATGAGACTCATGTCAACATGACAACCTTAGGTCGTCAATTTTGGTAAACAAAAATGGTAGGACCAGTTGGATAAATCCATCCCAAACAAACTTCACAAAATTCTCCCCAACTTGGGGAGTGGTCACACAGCTGCAGAGAGAGCTAAAGAGAGGAGGTTATTCTTGCTCGCGCTCGTATAGGACACACCTATACAACTCATGCCTTTCTATTAAGGGATGAGCCTATCCCTGAATGCATTCCTTGTCAATGTACCTACACCGTCAAGCACACATTTTCATCGAATGTGCTGATTTGATTTTGATCCGAAATCGCTTCTTCCGGGTTCAAACCCTTTCAGAATTATTTGAAAGGGTGAATCCATCCAAGATACTTGGATTCATACGAGAAATTGGATTTTTTTTTTATAGATTTTAGA
>CM067357.1:538339-725839 GCA_034190875.2 Urechis unicinctus
TTTTTTTAGATTTTAGATCATACAATTCTCATAAAATTCAATATAGTTCAAATAAATATAATTCAATTCATATAATTCAATTAATACTAATGGGTTTAATTATAAGTTAGTTTTTACCCTTGACTCCTTCTTTTCCATTCGTACTCGTATTTACCCCTCCTTAAGTAGGCACCATAACACACTAGTGTTGGTGTGCCGTTAAACCCTATACTTACCTTTCCTTACAGCCGCGTTGATCCGGGGAGGTCGCAGTAGCACTGTATAACAAAGGCAGGGACAAGGATGAGACTCATGTCAACATGACAACCTCAGGTCGTCAATTTTGGTAAACAGAAATGGTAGGACCAGTTGGATAAATCCATCCCAAACAAACTTCACAAAATTCTCCCCAACTTGGGGAGTGGTCACACAGCTGCAGAGAGAGCTAAAGAGAGGAGGTTATTCTTGCTCCCGCTCGTATAGGACACACCTATACAACTCATGCCTTTCTACTTAGGGATGAGCCCATCCCTGAATGCATTCCTTGTCAATGTACCTACACCGTCAAGCACATTCTCATCGAATGTGCTGATTTGATTTTGATCCGAAACCGCTTCTTCCGGGTTCAAACCCTTTCAGAATTATTTGAAAGGGTGAATCCATCCAAGATACTTGGATTCATAAGAGAAATTGGACTTTTTTTTATAGATTTTAGATCATACAATTGTCATTAATTCAATATAGTTCAAATTAATATAATTCAATTAATATAATTCAATTAATGCTAATAGGTTTAATTTTTAGTTGGTTGTAAACCTTGACTTCTTATCCTTTCGTACTCGTATAAACCTCTCCTTATGTAGGCACGTTATAACACACTAGTGTTGGTGTGCCGTTAAACCCTATACTTACCTTTCCTTACAGCCGCGTTGATCCGGGGAGGTCGCAGTAGCACTGTATAACAAAGGCAGGGACAAGGATGAGACTCATGTCAACATGACAACCTCAGGTCGTCAATTTTGGTAAACAGAAATGGTAGGACCAGTTGGATGAATCAATCCCAAACAAACTTCACGAAATTCAGCCCCAACTTGGGGAGTGGGCACACAGCTGCAGAGAGAGCAGAAGAGAGGAGGTTATTCTTGCTCGCGCTCGTATAGGACACACCTATACAACTCATGCCTTTCTATTAAGGGATGAGCCTATCCCTGAATGCATTCCTTGTCAATGTACCTACACCGTCAAGCACATTCTCATCGAATGTGCTGATTTGATTTTGATCCGAAACCGCTTCTTCTGGGTTCAAACCCTTTCAGAATTATTTGAAAGGGTGAATCCATCCAAGATACTTGGATTCATAAGAGAAATTGGACTTTTTTTTATAGATTTTAGATCATACAATTGTCATTAATTCAATATAGTTCAAATTAATATAATTCAATTAATATAATTCAATTAATGCTAATAGGTTTAATTTTTAGTTGGTTGTAAACCTTGACTTCTTATCCTTTCGTACTCGTATAAACCCCTCCTTAAGTAGGCACGTTATAACACACTAGTGTTGGTGTGCCGTTAAACCCTATACTTACCTTTCCTTACAGCCGCGTTGATCCGGGGAGGTCGCAGTAGCACTGTATAACAAAGGCAGGGACAAGGATGAGACTCATGTCAACATGACAACCTCAGGTCGTCAATTTTGGTAAACAGAAATGGTAGGACCAGTTGGATGAATCAATCCCAAACAAACTTCACGAAATTCAGCCCCAACTTGGGGAGTGGGCACACAGCTGCAGAGAGAGCAGAAGAGAGGAGGTTATTCTTGCTCGCGCTCGTATAGGACACACCTATACAACTCATGCCTTTCTATTAAGGGATGAGCCTATCCCTGAATGCATTCCTTGTCAATGTACCTACACCGTCAAGCACATTCTCATCGAATGTGCTGATTTGATTTTGATCCGAAACCGCTTCTTCTGGGTTCAAACCCTTTCAGAATTATTTGAAGTGTGAATCCATCCAAGATACTTGGATTCATACGAGAAATTGGACTTTTTTTTTATAGATTTTAGATCATACAATTCTCATAAATTCAATATAGTTCAAATAAATATAATTCAATTCATATAATTCAATTAATACTAATGGGTTTAATTATAAGTTAGTTTTTACCCTTGACTCCTTCTTTTCCATTCGTACTCGTATTTACCCCTCCTTAAGTAGGCACCATATAACACACTAGTGTTGGTGTGCCGTTAAACCCTATACTTACCTTTCCTTACAGCCGCGTTGATCCGGGGAGGTCGCAGTAGCACTGTATAACAAAGGCAGGGACAAGGATGAGACTCATGTCAACATGACAACCTCAGGTCGTCAATTTTGGTAAACAGAAATGGTAGGACCAGTTGGATGAATCAATCCCAAACAAACTTCACGAAATTCAGCCCCAACTTGGGGAGTGGGCACACAGCTGCAGAGAGAGCAGAAGAGAGGAGGTTATTCTTGCTCGCGCTCGTATAGGACACACCTATACAACTCATGCCTTTCTATTAAGGGATGAGCCTATCCCTGAATGCATTCCTTGTCAATGTACCTACACCGTCAAGCACATTCTCATCGAATGTGCTGATTTGATTTTGATCCGAAACCGCTTCTTCTGGGTTCAAACCCTTTCAGAATTATTTGAAGGGTGAATCCATCCAAGATACTTGGATTCATACGAGAAATTGGACTTTTTTTTATAGATTTTAGATCATACAATTCTCATAAATTCAATATAGTTCAAATAAATATAATTCAATTCATATAATTCAATTAATACTAATGGGTTTAATTATAAGTTAGTTTTTACCCTTGTCATCCACTTGTATGTCTTTTTTCCATTTATCTTAGAAGGCGGCTGCTTAATCAGGTCAAACTTATCTATTAACCTTTCTAGGCGCCATATAACTCATACGTGTTGGTGTGCCGTTAATCCCTATTCTCACTCACTCACTCACTCACTCACTCACTCACTCACTCACTCACTCACTCACTCACTCCATCCCTTTTGATGGAATTTGATTGGGAAACTGGTCAGGACCAATGTGGAAGTGACCACTTTCGAATATTTTTAAACATCAATAGGCCTATGCCTGCTGAGCGGGTAGCCAAATGGAAACTTCATAAGGCCAACTGGCCGAATTTTACCTCTATGTACAGAGAAATTATCAACAAAGATACTTTAGAAAATATGGATGAAGATCCGGTATCCTTTTTTTACACAATCAATAATTAATATAGCCACACAAAATGTACCGAAATCCTCGACAGATTCTAAACGGATATATAAACAATGGTTTTCTGATGCATGCGGTGAGGCTGTCAAAGAGCGCAAACGGGCACTGTACAGGTTCAAAATGTGGCCCACCGAGGCCAACAAAAACCTGTACAAAGTAGCCCGAGCCAAAGCTTGACGCGTCATCACAAACAGCAAGCGTGAGTCTTGGCACAATTTTGTATCCAAATTAAACAGCAAGACTTCCACGAAAAAAGGCATGGGACATGGTTCGTAGGATTAGGGGAAAGGAAAATGACAACATCTGGTTAAACCAGATGGTTCCAAAGCCTCCAATTTGAAGGACATCGTCAATACTCTAGGCGATGCCTTCCAAATGAATTCCTCTGCCAAAAATTATAGTACCAAATTTCAAAAATTTAAACATCATCGGGAACGAAACGTTCCTAATCTTAATTCATATAACAATGAAAATTATAAACTGGCCCTTCAATATGCAGTTAAAATTAAACGCTATCCCAACCATCCTGCCCATGACATTATCTTCCACCCCAAATACAAAAAATTATATGAAAATAAAGCTAATACCATACCACCTCTTGGCATCCAAGAATCACTAAACAATATATGCAATAATCTAGACATAATTGCTCCGAACAAAATCCCCAAAACACCACCCTGGCAATTGATCACACCAACAATTGACACATCCTTTACAAAATATGATGAATCAAATGCTAATGACCTCTTGATAACCCCCCTGTGGGTCCGGGGGTAGAATAGGTCCACTGTATCCTCTTGCATGTCGTAAGAGGCGACTAATAGGGGGCAACCTGTTGGCCTAGGTTGCGACTCGTGTTGGTGAACAATGGGATCCAAGTGGTTGAGTGGAGCGGTCCTTTTGAGGGCCATATCTGCAAGACACTACTCTGGCCCGGATTTTGCCTAAACGAGAGACTGGAATGACCTGGTTCAGTCAATCGGCTTGTGGTGACTTGCCCAAGGATAATTGTTTCCATTTCCTTTTTCATTTATCCTAGAAAGCAGCTGCTTAATCAGGTAAATCTTATCCATTGAACTTTCTTGGCACCATATAACACATGAGTGTTGGTGTGTCGTTAAACCCTATACTTATCTTACCTTCCTTAATAAAATGGTGTATGGCGGCCGCGGTGTAGTCATCATACCTCAGCCTCCTGACGACGCGCAGTGACGACGAGCACAACATTCTCGTCAACGTGTCTCTGTGGAGGAACACGCCCTTCAGGTAGATCTCCTGTATGTCTTGTTACAGCTGCGTTGATCTGGGGTGGTCGCAGTAGCGCTGTATGACAAAGGCAGGGACAAGGATGAGACTCGTATCTACATGACAACGTCAGGTCGTCAATTTTGGTAAACAGAAATGGTAGGACCAGTTGGATAAATCCATCCCAAACAAACTTCACGAAATCAGCCCAACTTGGGAAGTGGTCACACAGCTGCAGAGAGAGCTAAAGAGAGGAGGTTATTCTTGCTCGCGCTCGTATAGGACACACCTATGCAGCTCATGCCTTTCTATTAAGGGATGAGCCTATCCCTGAATGCATTCCTTGTCAATGTACCTACACCGTCAAGCTCATTTTCATCGAATGTGCTGATTTGATTTTGATCCGAAATCGCTTCTTCCGGGTTCAAACCTTTTCAGAATTGTTTGAAAGGGTGAATCCATCCAAGATACTTGGATTCATAAGAGAAATTGGACTTTTTTTATAGATTTTAGATCATACAATTCTCATTAATGCAATATAGTTCAAATTGATATAATTCAATTAATACAATTCAATTAATGCTAGGTTTAATTTTTAGTTGGTTGTAAACCTTGACTTCTTATCCTTTCAAACTCGTATATACCCCTCCTTAAGTAGACACCATATAACACCCTAGTGTTGGTGTGCCGTTAAACCCTATACTTACCTTACCTTACCGCTGTATCCTTCTGCATGTCGTAAGAGGCGACTAATAGGGGGCAACCTGTTGGCCGTAAGTTGTGACTCGTGTCGATGGACAATAGGATCCAAGTGGTTGAGTGGAGCGGTGAGTTGATGTCAGCGCAGAGTTATAATAAGAAGTGTTAAGATATTGGAGCGTCTCTATATTGTTCGCTGCCATCTCCACCACTGCGTTTCCTTCCAGTCCGCACATCGCCACACCGAGGCCAGCCAACTGCTCGCTCTTCACGTCTCCTCCCCGGATGTCTTTTTGGATTATCTACATGTGTGTTTTATATTTGTGTGTACATTTATTTACATCAGTGCAAGAATAGATATGTTGTTAACTTTGTTAATGTATCTTTATATGTTTTCGCTGTGCTTGCCAGTATGTTTTTATTGGTATACATGCCTATAATGCATGAATGTTTATTTATGTTGTCATAAACAATGGACTACTTATTATAATGTTTGAATAGACACGTGATGCTGATTCGAGGCCGTGACCAATGTATGAATATTTTTTTTCTGGTAATACTTCTATGATTCTATAGTTTATTATTGTACGACTGTCCCTGCACCTGTGTGCCACTCCTCAAAGATAAGACTGAATTTCATGCAGTTTCACGTCGATGGATTCATCCATCTGTTCCTCCCTTTTGTTCTGTAATGGTGACTACCTCAGTAGCATCCTCTTTGATAGCATTTCATGTTCATGTGTCGTTCATTGCCAGCAGATGTTAAGTGTAGCCTCATTGGCATCAACGTGACGACATAGGATTGGTAGCAGACGGCAGAATTTATTCAATTTGATCCACCCTAGATACCAGTCAGGTTGCAGTAACACTGGTCTGCTCCACAATACGTTCTAAGACACCCTGATAGGCCAAAGTGCTTTGAAATATTTGTTATGAATGTAAGAAATAAGGGATTGAAATTTAGTTTCTTTAAAAACATTCATCCAAGAAACTTTACTTATATCACAGACCGTCATGGATAAGAGGATTCAGGATTAAGATTTTTGTTGGAGCAGAAAGGCATGGAAATTGATTTGTTTTTGGTTGTTGTCATTGACATTTGTCGAATGGCTGAAACTTCAAGCGAACATCGCTCGATATCGACCGTAGACCGAGAAAGAAGATAGCTAGTTTCACATATTATAGCCCAATCAACACAGTAGATATCACTTTGACCACATATTTTGTTCACTAATGGTTCATATCTGACATGAAAGTTTAATTACATACAGAACAACTAAACAACAATTCTACTTGCATCAAAATGGTGAAAAAAAAAATAAGCTCCGCCACAATGAAACAGCCTGGTTTTCCTTTCCAAATCCACATTATGTACATACAACGCTTCATGTACAAGTCTTACCAGTTCCTGTGCGTCTTGACCCGTATAATGATCAAGATATAGGATGTGAATGGAACATTTGCATTGGTCGTCAAGCACAATTGGTGGTCGCTGGGTTGGGTAGTGATAACAAGGAGGCGACGTTCAATGATCCAGCAAACTCGCTACGATCTAACTTGATCTCGGACAGGGCTTTTGGATCTTTAGCTAGGGTCTTTGCAGGGCTGACCAGAGTGGGAGTACAGGACAAGGGCATGCCATGCTCTGCAACAACAGCAAGTATGGTGGCCTGTAAATGAATAATATGATAATAATTTGTTTAATTTACTTGAACTTAAATTTCAAAATAAACAATTTTACTCAACTCCAATGAAACTGGGGAGTTTTCCCATGTTAACTATGAAAATAATTACAAGATGAGTTCTTATTTCTTAACCTAACTTATGCATATGTAATCTAACTAAAGTTTAGGAAATCGGTACTGGTGAATATTTTCAATAGGCCATGAAGAAGCACCTCTTGTGGCGATTGAACCCATTACCCCTTTACCAAGACAGATAATCTCAGTTTACCAATCTAACAATAAATATATTGAACTACCTCTAACGAAGTTTTCTGCTACAAGTTTCAACCATATTGATATTATAGTTATCTCTTAGTAAATAATTTAAGACATAAGCTGTGCGTTGCAATGCAACTCAACTTACCTCAGCATTTGAGATACGATCACACGTTGGAACAACTGGTGGTGTCTGAGTCATCTCTGAGCCCTGACCGCCAGATTCATTGGAAGGGCCTTCACCCGAGTATTGTTTAATCATGGTGTCAATTCTGGAAATAAGAATAAGATAGGTATTTATTATTTTCATTTCAGTTTCTTCCGTGTTGTTCGACAAAATATCTATATAATTGTGAAGTAAAAATATATGTTCCTTCATTGATTTTATTTTTGTGGCGAAAAAAATAACTTTCAACCTTTTACAACTATACACTTATGCATGTTTTCAAACCATAACTACTGTTATCATTGAATGGGCTTAAACATATTGTTGCTGCCCCAAGTACCAACGTAAAAAACGGTTGTCCTGAATTCGTTTTATTCATAACTCACTGACAGTGCCGTGAAACTGGACGTAAACACAAAAATAGAAACAATTCCAGAAACCTTTGAGTTACAAAGCACAGACACGCAAATGATTTAATTTTTATACCAAGTTAATCTCAACAAATCGAATTTCGGTCTCCGGAATGCTCTTCAGGACTTCTGGGTTGTTGCTGATGAATTTGTGCAGCCGAAGATTTCCTTGTTTACAAATTGCAATGGTGTTCTGGATAAGACTGACAGCTTCTTCAGCACTAGCTGTGCAAGCAAGACCATCGTCAACATAGAAGCCTTTCTTCAGGAAATTCGCAGCCTCTCCACCCATATACCTGTAGTCCTCAGCAATCTGTTTCAGTGCAAAGTTAGCACAGCCAGGTGACGAAGTGGCGCCAAAGAGGTGAACTTTCATTTCATAGTCTACTGGGGGCACGGAGAGATTGTCATCTGGCCACCACAGGAATCTCAAGTACCTTTGGTGATCTTTCTGACACGAAATTGATGGTACATCTTCTCGACATCACAGGTGAAGGCAATTGACTCCTTTCGAAATCGAGTCAAGACACCAACAAGCGGATTGACAAGGTCAGGTCCCTGAAGAAGGTGCTCATTGAGACTTGTGTCATGGTACCGGGCACTGCAGTCAAACACAACCCTGACCTTATGTGGCTTTTTGGGGTGGTACACACCATGGTGTGGGATGTACCATGCATGTTCATTGTCAGGATCTTCTGGTGTTACTCTTTCTGCTTCTCCTCGTGCGATAATACCTCTCATGAAGGAGATATAGTGCTCCTTGTATTGAGGATGGCTCTCAAGTCGCTTCTTAAGGCTCATTGTTCGGTGAAGAGCAGCTTTCCTATTGTTTCTGAGCTTGGGTTCTCCATTCTTGAAGGGAAGAGGCATCTCGTAGTACCCATCATTTCGCTGATTGATTCCTTCTTTGACAATACTGATGAACTTGAAGTCATCCTGAGACATGTTTGTGGAGTCTTTGTCAACAAAGTCACTTTCAATCACATGAAGGAGATCACTTGCTGTGATTTCCTTTACTCCCACCTTTGATACGTAGGTTACATCATGGGGTTCTGAGGGATCAGCATCAGAAGGAATGAATCTGGCAACAATTCTGTGTGTTTGGCCGACAGAATCAAAGGCTTCATCAAGTTGTTTTGTGCCTCCAATGATGCTCCATCCGAGGTCTGTTTCTACTGCAAACGGCTCCTCGTTGTTTCCCAAGACACAGTTCCTGGGTGCCAAGGCACGGGAACAGTTGTAGCAGTTTTGTTTTGGTGCTATCACATCTGACAAGTGATGGAGATCCTGCCACTGCTGTGCAACTTCTGGGGTTGGTATGCGACTTTCATCAAGGGGAATGTAGTCCCTTGAAAATGTAGTAGGTAATTCAATTCTGGCCTCTGTCTTCAGTCCACGAACTAGCAGGTTAGAATACTTGTGGCACTGAATAGTGCTGTTCTCACTAGTTAATGTAGTTAGACGAAGAACTGCATCTTGATGGTGTGTGTCCAAATCTTCTGCTACAGATTTCACAATGAAAGTTGTATCCGACATCGAATCTAGCAATGCGTACACCAGGATCTCGTTTGATGGGTCATCTCGAGTAGATACGTAAACAGGAATAATCATTGATGTCAAGGCAGTGTTGCTGCGTACAGAAGTTCTGCAGCTACTCCCTTGCTCAACAGGAGGATAAGTATGCTGTGGTTGATTGGCCGAAGCCTGATGTGCATTTGGAGGTCTCATAGAGCTGTCATGCAAACTCGTTGGATGTTTCTTGTTACAGTTCTTGCATACACTTCTTTTAGGACAACAACTAGATATGTGACCATGACCTAGACATCCAAAGCAGAGCGACTCCCTCTTGACAAATTCACGTCTCTCTTTCATTGGTTTCTTGCTGAAATCTCTACAAGAACTTGTCTCATGATTCTGTCGCTTGCAGAAGAGGCAACCAGTGTTAGACTGAGAATTGGAGTTGGTTGTGGCAAGAACAGTCCTTGTTGAGGGTCTCTGGTAAGCTGAAGGTAGGGAGTTGGCTCGACTTGTGCGTGCTGATTGTGATGAGATAATGGGATCAGTGAGAATTTCAGCCTCTTCTGCGATGAAAAAAGGTGAATCTGGAGAAGTTCGGATACTGTCCGAATTCTCTTTTTTCCTTTACTACCTGTCTATTCCACCTGTGTGTGAGCCATATTGGTAGTTTGTCAGATATCTTCTTTATTTCCCTCATGTCGTTAAGTATTCTCAGGTCAGAAATCTCGCTTGAAGCAGCCATGCACTGTTGTAGGAAATCAGCTAGGTTTCTGAGTGCCTTGCCATCTCTTGACTGTACACGTGGCCAGGAATCCAGCTTTGACCGGAATGCTTCGGAAATGACGAACGGATTTCCAAATCTCCTTTCCAAAACCTCTCTTGCTTGCTGGTAAGAGTCTCCACTTCGGAGAAGGAAGTAGCCACTCACAGCATCCTTGCTGAACCTCCTAAGTACCTTCTCAAATAGTGAATCCTCTCAGCTGGAGGGATGTTTCGGCTTTCGATGAGGGCTGAGAAGGATGCTGCCCAATCTGGGTACTGAAGGGGGTCACCCATGAAAACAGGTGGCTCAGGAATAGGCAGTCTACTTAAGGCCATGGCATTTGAAAGTGCATCAGCAAGGGAAACATTATCCAATCTGGCTGGCTGAAATGATTCGGCCTCAGGGTCTAACCTTGACTTGGCTGTTGGTCTTTCCACAGGTCGCAACTGTCTAACAAACAGATGACGACCCAGATTCCCCACGTCTGCTTTTGGTTCTAGAACTAGAGCCTGACATGGATGTCACACTCACTTTGTCATATGCCTTCAGTTTGGCTTCTTCAGCCTGAGAGCTGTGCTGCTAACTTCTCTTCTTCTAGTCTTCGCCTCATTGCAGCAATTTTTCTCTCTGCTTGCAACTTTCTGGCTGCTTCTTCCAGCTCAAGACGCTCTAGTTCTTCCAACTGATCATTTTCCATTCTCTGAGCTTCGAGTCGGGCCTGCAGAGCTGCAGCCTCAGCAGCTGCAATAATTCTTTTTGAAGTAGTTAATGCACTAGAGGAAGTGACAGACTTCATTGATGGTGACTGCAGGGATGCAGCTTCATCAACTTCAGAGCATGCACGAACAATTTTGGAAATGGCCTCAAAGGTGCTTCTAGTAACCTCCTCAAGACTCTTCTCAATAGTACTGTCAGCTTGTATTGCCCTAAGACCTTCAGCAAATCCTTGAAGAGAGTTAAGCCTTCCTGAGAGATTTGCCCTGCGGAATTTGAGTTCCTGTGTATCTGCTGGAGAGATGCTTAAAAGTCTCTCTGTCTCACCTAACTCATTCACAAGATCCACATGACCTGCTTCAAACAGAGCTTTAAGTTCCTCAACCTTATTTTGCCGTGCCTTTTCAGTCAGTTTCTTCGTTCGTGATGATTTCCTGACTTGACTTTCATCATCATTGCATACATCAGCAACTTGATTGGAACTTGGTTCATTTTCCAAGTTATTGATTGGAACTTGTTCCATTATCGCCCTCAATAAGTTTAGATATCACATCAGCTGTACTTACAGCTCAAACATATAAGTGCAAGAAATACAATATTGACTAGCTCTTCCAAATACCAAAGTAAGCAGTTACTTGGAGTTACCCTTACTTTGACAACTATCACACCAAGATAACAATTGCAAGGAAATACATTCAGTAAATTCACATGAACTCACATGTTTCTGACAAGACACAGCTATCACAGTCAAATGACAATTGCAACGAAATGCATACAACAATGACTTAGCGAATGCATATCACACAATACCTCAGCTCTCTGCTGTCAGGTCGAGTTTGGTGATATGGAACAGCTGCTGCTAGTCATTGATAACTTGTCAAAGGTTAATGAAACACTGGTCGAGTCCAGAGATCTGTGTAGAATTGAGTGTTATCCTTTGTTGAGTTTTGAGTCACACGAGGCATCCAAGAACACACGGCGACAGGCTGGACGATAAAGGGCGAATTTGGCAACGACGAACAGGAAGAGGCGATGAAATTGTCTCACGAAGCCAGGTTCGCTGCAGTCTTGGTGACGACGAGCGTGGAAACAAAATTTCCAGGAAGCATCGAGTTTCACTGTTGCTGCCCCAAGTACCAACGTAAAAAACGGTTGTCCTGAATTCGTTTTATTCATAACTCACTGACAGTGCCGTGAAACTGGACGTAAACACAAAAATAGAAACAATTCCAGAAACCTTTGAGTTACAAAGCACAGACACGCAAATGATTTAATTTTTATACCAAGTTAATCTCAACAAATCGAATCAGCAAGGTTTTACAGGAAGTAATGTTGTAAAAGTAAAGCAGTTCAAATAAAGAATAACGAGAGTACAATGATCTCATAAAAAGGATTACAAATATCAATACCTCGTTGGGAGCTTTCGAGCTTAGAGCAACAAAATGCGTGCGTTGTGCTTCAGTTTTAATTTCGAAATGAAGGCCCGCCAGGAAGTTCGTTAGCGGATCAATACAAACACAGTAATAGTGGGCATTATTGACAAACATGTCTTTTAATTACAACTTCTAACAAAGTAACCATTTTGACTCACATGGCAATTGATACAATATAATATAACACAGCACAACACATATTCTATCAAGAATTACTGAACATACAGTTAAGTGAAACACGCACTATGTTTCCAAAATCATCGATACCAGCTAATTCACCATGTGAATCGGTGGCAGAAAATTTCGTCCCTAACAAAATGGCCGAAAACGTTTTTACAGTGTTAAATTGGCATTTACACATATGCATAAATAAATGAATTTAACACACACTTAGCATATACAGTAGTAATCCCAAATTCAATTTTTCAAACAATTTCAAAGCATACCTATGGGTGGATACTATGCTCTTCAGCAAATCAGTGTGCTTTGTCGACTTTGCATGGTCTTCTAACGCAATGAATCCGCGACTTCCATAATTAATTTGTTTGTTACAGAGTTTGCAGGATGCTTGGCCTGGAATGTCTATTTTGACGAAGTCCTCCCCAATGGTCACGTTTGTCTCAATTTTACTAACATTTACAGTTACAATGTTTTCAAACCATTTCAAGCTGAACTTATTTTTGATGTTTGGTCACACTCTTTTATCTTCAACGCGTTTTTGGGATTAATGGTTGCCATTTTTACACCTCGATTAAAATTTTGTTTTCCATTGCAAAGTTGTTGTAAGGACGGTGCAATACGATTAGTTTGTTTAGTAACGCTCTCTTTCATTGGCTATCAGTAACAGCGACGATAACTGAACATATCCGAAACCATAGAACAGTATAAAATTTTATCGTATGTCGGATTCGATCGGACTTCAGGAGCGATCTCACGAAAAAGGAAACAACCCCCCCCCCCCCCACCACCAATTTTTCTCCTCGGATTTGCATTGATCTCAAAAATGGTTCTGGCGGCCACGAAATCCGCGTATTTACGCGCATCCGCGGAAAATTCACATCCCTGCATTATGCAATTGGGTCCGTATTTCAGGTTAGACTTGCCATTGACATGACCTAACGCAAAACTTATGGATTAAAATGGGCTCTTGTTGAGTATTTTCGCATACGAATAAATCTGAGCCGATAAGTTGGTAGAGAAAGTCATTTCAACAGACCATTCGAAAATTCAGTACGCCAAAAAGTGGGCACAATTACTTTGCTCAGACATAACTTGATAATATTTAATACCGTGGGGTTATTGTGGAAGTCTGCTGCGATGAAAAACTCTTAGAACTAATACGTAGCAAAGATAATCCATTCTGACAGATGCACGAACAAAACAATGATTTTGAGATTCAGAATATTCAAATTTGATTGTCTGTCATTTCCTCGTGTCGTCTGTTTGTGCATGCTATCTGTACCCGTCTTCGGCCTCGTCGGCCTCCAAATGAGGCTGCTAAACAGAGACCAGCAGGATTTATGCGGATATCTATTAAAGAGCTGAGTAAGGGCTATTTGTTGGATCCTGATAAATCCTGAGCAAGATTTTGTACGAACTCCAAAGATATTTTTAATTTAACCCAACACGACAACAAAAAGATAGAGGTGGCCATTTCCTGTCCCCTCCAACGATATGATCAAATGTCAGAATCCTGCAATCCCAGCATTATGAAGGAGTTGTGTGAGATCGGACGGTGATGAAGTAGATGACTTAGTTGTGCATGTCTGGGCGTGCGCGTGATATATGTCGTGGGTGGGGGTAGGAAATTGGTCAGGACATTTTAATTCTAAAGGGTAAGTATAGGGTTTGACGGCTCGCCAGCACTAGTGTCCTATAGTGTGCCTTGTAGGATAAATGGGAGAGGGAGAGGTTAATGAAAATGAACAGGGTAAAAGGTAAGGTAAGTGTTGGGTTAAACGGCACATAAACACTAGTATGCCTAAAATGGAAACAAACAAACCCGACAACTTTATTATTTCATTTATTGAATCTCCATATGGTGCCTACAAATTAACAAGAAGATCGTACTACTATGGTTTGCAATACGGTTATAAATTCCTTCACAGGGGAAAATAAATAATATTATAGCAACCAATTGGATAATTATGATACGCATCACATTCAAAATATCATAAATTATTCCAGTTGGTGTTCTATGACGATTGTTCAACCATGCAGAGTTAGTCACATATCATAAACATTCGTTGATTCTTGAGTCAAGATTTGTATGACGTTCAGACGATCATTATTTGGCGCGGGTCGCATTTAACAATACGACGGGTGAGAAAACTTTTTTACATTGATATCCTGCAACTAGTTCATGAGTTTGTGTTCGGCACTCAGAGGAGAACAAAAAATGACACCGGTATTTTCAACAGTCACACAATGTAATGAACTGGTATATTTGTTTTTATAACTATGCTGTCGGTATTTTACCTGAAACATAAAATCATGCCGTTCAGATTTAGCACAGACTGCTACTCTGTACGTCTTCAATTTTAGGCTGGTTGATTGATGTACCTCGAGCCGACCGTTTACAGAGGTACTGATACGGGTGATGGCATGTTATGTCGTCATACGGGTGATGGCATGTTATGTCGTCATGCGGGTGATGGCATGTCGTCATGCGGGTGATGGCATGTTATGTTGTGTGTCATACGGTGTGATGTTATGTCGTCATGCGGGTGATGTTATGTCGTCATGCGGGTGATGGCATGTTATGTCGTCATGCGGGTGATGGCAAGTCGTCATGCGGGTGATGGCATGTTATGTCGTTATGCGGGTGATGGCATGTTATGTTGTCATACGGGTGATTGCATGTTATGTCGTCATGCGGGTGATGGCATGTTATGTCGTCATACGGGTGATGGCATGTTATGTCGTCATGCGGGTGATGGCATGTCGTCATGCGGGTGATGGCATGTTATGTTGTCATACGGGTGATTGCATGTTATGTCGTCATGCGGGTGATGGCATGTTATGTCGTCATGCGGGTGATTGCATGTTATGTCGTCATGCGGGTGATGGCATGTTATGTCGTCATGCGGGTGATGGCATGTTATGTCGTCATGCGGGTGATGGCAAGTCGTCATGCGGGTGATGGCATGTTATGTCGTTATGCGGGTGATGGCATGTTATGTTGTCATACGGGTGATTGCATGTTATGTCGTCATGCGGGTGATGGCATGTTATGTCGTCATGTGGGTGATGGCATGTTATGTCGTCATGCGGGTGATGGCATGTCGTCATGCGGGTGATGGCATGTTATGTCGTCATGCGGGTGATGGGATGTTATGTCGCCATGCGTCAAATTGGAATCCAATGCGAGGCAGTTCTGGTCACCTCCCCAATTGTCAGGCTGCCAAATGCTCCAATCAATGAAGCCAGCATCCACTCTGGAGATGCCCGGATTGGCCCATAGCCAGCATCCCTCGTGCATTTTGTCGGTTCCCGACATAATAATATGCTGTGCCTTTAAGGCGTATAACACAGAACACCAGACCACATCAATTGGTGTTAATGGTAAATAAGAAATAAAAGAGCAATCCCTGTTTGTATAGCTATTTCAACATGAAACACCAGGTTCTCTTGCTTTTTGATAATGCAAACATCCAGTATAACAAAGAAGCAATGTGAATATATGCAAGTAAGCTGAAGTATCTGCCTTCCTTGTTATTGACATCAAACATATAGTTAATGCAGTATTACTGGGCATGTGGTTTTGATGTTCATCCGCCGAGGATGTGATTCATGCTTCAGGTTAAGACTTACCGGTCGAGTAATGGTCTAAGCCAGGATAGTACCCTTGCATGTTCATCAGCGCTAGCGATAGATGAAAAACGTGACCGTACAAAGGACAGAGGTCACGAGCAGTGTACCACGTAACAGGACTCAGACCGATGATGTACGAAAATTCCTGGGTGTCGAGTACCGCTATGTTCCCACTTGGCATCGGCACTGGTAATGGGGTATCAAAATAAACAGCGAAGTTGTGTTCAATGCCAATTATAAATTTCTGGTAAGGGATTCACAATCAAATGTCCGCACCCTATTTGCGCATGAATGCTATGAATTTGGATTTTAATAATGATATTAGAAAAGCATTTAATTCTTACCCGACATGTTGCCAAATACCGTCGTTCCAAAGGAGCGGGCTGATCCGACAAATCTGTTCATTGTCGATGGAAAAGCTCCCGCAGCTGTCACCCACCAGGGAACACTCTAACGCGCATCCCAGGGTCGAATCTACTTGAAGAGTGCGTAACACTCCTGTAAGTTGAAACTGGACATTTGTATGGCTTTGTGTGATAAACGTTGTATCAACATAACAGCAGCACAAAACGCCAACAGTCACAAGAACAAATGGCATGTTGGCTGATTAACACTGGTAGTATGGTATGTGCTGTGAGTGTATGGTTGTTCACTGCACTTGGCGTCTACGCTTACTCTCGCACTATTATATAGTCATGTAGACCGGTGACGCAAACTTTGCCACGACTTGCACATTCACAGTCCTCAATTTTTTTGGGATGATGATGAGGTAGTGATCGATCTAGCCAGGCGTTATATATCTGATGGGTATGGCAATGCCCTCGTGTATGCACTGCGGCTGGGTTTGTCACATTATTGAGTGGCTCTAAGAGCTGCGATGGAAATGTGTTATGTCCACTTAACATTGATTCCAGACAAGGTGTATATTGGTTGCATCGCGCGAACACACACCCTCCTGCGTCCAGCAGAACATCGCGGACATCTCGTTCGTGTGTTGCCTCATTTACAATTCACATACCACTGTGGTTTCTCGGGTATTTACTCAAAGAGACTTATATCTCTTGGGTTTTCTTTGTCAAATACATCCTGGGCATCACATGGATGGTTTTCAGAATGCAAAACTCTTCTTACTGGACACCAGCATGACTTAAGTTATTCGACTCGGAAGAGAACGGGCAACAAGTGGTTATTACAACCCGGACTTTTCCCCCGCTCTCATTGATAGTCATTGGGGGGTTTCGCATTGCTCATTGGAAGTCAAATATTGTCATATTTAATTATTATGTTGATCAGGAGCAATCTATTGAATTGGCATACTATGTTAAACTGAATGGTTGCTAGATAAACGAGCGATACAATACTCGCATATACTGCAGACAAATGATGTCAACAAAGGGCCACACAATGCCCATCAATAACGATACAGCCGTATACACTAGGTTATCCCCCTGTGTCTATAAAACCAACATGATCAACGGATGCCGTATTCAGCGGAAATATAAGCGATTATATTCCTTAACATCATTTTAATGAATAAGGATCAATTATTGTTTGCATCACTTGCCTAGGTAAGGTATGGTAAGTATAGGGTTTAAGGGCACGCCAACAATAATGTGTTATATGACGCCTACAAAAGGTGGGGTAAATATTATTGACCTTATTGAATAGCCGCCTTCTAGATAAATGGAACAAATGTGATGAATGTAACACAATGAAAACGATTATCCTAGGGCGTGTCGCCACCTGCCGATTAACTATGCCTAAGTGGTGTGTTGTAGCTATGGCGTTTGCAAGAACACAACTCTCGACCGTCCCATTGTCCACCACAACTAACGGCGAACAGGTTTCCCCCACTTGTGGTCTCTTACGCAGGAGGATACACTGAGTCTATTCTGTCATTAGACCCACGTGTATCCATCCTTCATGTAGCTTTTGTCAACATTTGTCCTTCCATCGATGACATAGCATATATTTCAGAACGCACCCTGTATTATTTAATTTCACTTAGTGCATACTTGACATCAAAGCGACCCATAAAGTACAGTACACAATGCAAATGTAACTGTAAATATGATGTACCCAACTTGTATCACAAGTAAGAACGTGAATTATTCCTAATGCCACACGTCGTCATCAGCGCGCACGCTCGATACCTCTGCTGTAATCGTACTTTTAGTGTTATTGGTGCAGCGCAAAAAACAGTCGAATGCGTTCTTGGCAATCAACTACGAACGCGTTTATATTTTTTTTAATTGTTAAATGATATGCATTGGTTTTATGAGGTATATGGCTAACAGTACAATCTGAACATTAAGAATATTGTGGAAAGCAGCAGCTTATCTTCTTTACATGAGATGAGCAAGACGGTAGTCTGCAACAAAGAGTACATGAAAAGAGTGTGTTGTGCATGGTTCTTTTGAAATAAGTGGTGGATGCACGTTTTATAGGGAATGTGTACTGCAATGTGGATCTGCATTGTGTAGTAAATATGGGTTTTGTAGTACATATTTTCTTTACGATTTTCCTCTGATATGTGCAAAATGTGCTAGATATGAAGGACGTGCGTTTGAATGTGGGTGTGCTATCTCTGGCGGATTTGTTGTGTATTATAGATTTTTGATGTAATGATGATTTAATTTGCACTTTTATGTGGATCCGCTGTGTATGATGACAATGTTGTGCGCGATGGATTGGTGATAAAGCCATTAAAACGACTATTATCATTCAGTGTTTGATGCCATAAGTATCATCATATCAGGGAAACGCACTGAAGCACATCTTGCTTTCGAAGCCGGGGTGTTCAGGAGGCAATATGCTAAGCCTGATTACCTGATGACTGTACGAGCGCCGTGGACAATAACACCACATGAACATTCCGGAGAATTAAGGCTAAACGGGGAAACCTTTAAAGCTAGTAACCTAAGCGTAGAATTATTCTCCGCTATATCAGTGTCAGTAGGAGTTATGGGCGAAATGAATTATTTACGACGTTTGGCTGTGGGCGTTACGCGAGCGCATGCGTGACCCAGGAGAATGGTACTGAGTAATTGAATTCCCTGCCCTGTACAAACAGTGTTACCTCTCAACAGCGATATCGATCATTATCATAATTGATCCAGGATCCATTCCAATCCATCCTATCCAAAACGTTCATATTCACGGATAGTGTATTATCTTCATTATGAATTATGGCTTATCTGGGGAATAAAATATGTCTCGCATATTCGCGCTGTAACAATCTGCGTTAGAGGCAATCTTTTACCACCCCCTTCGCCTCTTTTTAAGGATAACGTGTTATAGAAGCGAAACACAAATGCATCCAAAATGGTTGGACATTTCTGTTTATCGTGCTTGCTGGTAATAAACGTTGAAATATAGGTTAAATTCTCGGCTCATTGATTATCCGGCATCCGTTGTAATCAAGGCAAATGACGAAATGACCACAGTAGATTGTTTTCCATCTACCAGTTTGTTGGACTGTGCAAAACACATCATTAGCAGGATAAGGGTCACAGAAGGTACTGGACCTATATGCGCGTTAAATGATGATGTCCATTATCTTTTTAAGCTGTTTTCGAACTCGTCTTGTCTCCCGGGGGGTGGGGGCACTTGGCCTTATTCTGGATAGGGTATATGTGCTGCGGGACCTCGAAAGAATATAGAATATATATATATATATATATATATATATATATATATATATATATATATATATATATATATATATATATATATATATATATATATATTATATATATATATATATATATATATATATATATCTATATATATATATATATATATTTGGGATAAATGTCGAGACACGGTAGCTATATAGAGGCAATCGACTAATGATTCATAGTCTAGCATATCATCATATATATTTTAATATATATATATATATATATATATATATATATATATATGTATATATATATATATATATATATATATATATAAATATATATATAGTATATATATATATATATATATATATCTGTATATGTATCTATATATCTGTCTCCTGTCTCTCTATCTGTCTATCTCTACATATCTATCTATATATATCTCTCTATCTGTCTCTCTCTATCTATATATCTATATATATCTCTCTCTATATATATCTGTATATATCTCATATCTGTATAGATATATATATATATCGATCTCTATCCCTATATATATCTATCTATATACCCCTATATATCTATATCTCTCTTATATCTCCCTATATCTATGCCTATCTCTATATATCTCCCTCTCTCTATCCCTCTCTCTATATATCTCTCTCTCTGTCTCTATATCTCTGTATATATGTCTAGATCTCTCTCTCTCTAGAGAGAGATCTGTTTCTCTCTATCTCTCTGTCTATCTCTCTGTCTCTCTCTCTCTGTCTCTCTCTCTGTCTCTATCTAGACTCTCTCTCTGAGATCTCTCTCTGTCTCTCTCTCTGTAGACAGATCTAGAGAGAGAGTCTCTCTCTCTCCCTCTCTCTCTCCCTCTCTCTCATAGAGATCTCCCTCTCTCTCTATCTCAGACAGAGATAGACCCTCTGTCTCTCTCTCTCCCTCTATTTCTATCCCTCTAGATCTCCCTCCCTATATACATAGATATACAACATATATATAGTATATATATCTATAGATATATATATATATCGTCTCATCTATATATATATATATATATCTATATATATATATATATATATATATATATATATATATATATATATTATATATATATTTATATATATATAGTTGGCGCTGGCACTTAAGGGAAGCTATCCAAGAATTACAATTTTCCTTATCAATCACCGTCTCGATATCACCTCGTTGTTGAAAGTGGCGTTAAACCTCAATATTACATTTACCATTACCCGTTGTTCACCGACACAAGTTGCAACCCTTGGCTAACAGCTTGCCCCTGTTAGTCGCCTCTTACGACACACAAGAAGATACAGTGGGCCTATTCTACCCCTGACCCACAGGGGGGGTGTCGATATATGCGGCGAACCTTCCCCTCTACCAGCGTGCTTTCTACTCTCGTTCATTTCCGTGCTGTCGATATCAATCGACGGGGCGCGGTTTCTTGCCTAGGGTAGACACTGGCGATATTATCTGCTTGTCAGGTACATGTGTTTCTTCCGGTAGGACATTTTCAGTCCTTCTTTATCTTAAATCCTGATACGATCACATTAATCTATTCCCATCGCACTATTCATCCCTCAACACCATCATTATTTCATCATCACCATCATTACTAGGACGATGACGGTGATCATGATCGTGTTGGCATTGCATTTCACAATTCGACTCCTCATATCAACTGTAGGGGACCAGCCTCAACAGTTCTCGGATACTGGCAGGAGGTGCGCCGATGTGCCAGGGATGGGCCTGAGGATGAAATGTTTCGGGTGTCCTAGCATCCAAACTCGGGCGTGTATATGCGCCAGAACATGGTTGGTGATGCTGAAGATGCTGAAGACCATGTCACATTCCTCGCTGCAAAACCACTCTTCTTCTCAGACAGTTCCAGCAATAGCAATAGGTACAATGTTGAATCAGCAAGAAATGCATTTGTGGTCAGGTGTTGTAGGGCATCCATACAACTATCCCGGCCAGGTGATGGAGCCATGCCGCGCACTTTCTCCCCCCTGGGGTAGTTATGCGGGATATTCTGCAGCGCCTCAAAACCTGCCAACTTCATGGCAGTCAGTTAAATCCTCGGTCACGAACAGAAAGATTACATGAATGGATTTCTATAGGGATGGTTCATTCAAGTTAATTGATCTTGAGAGCAGCTGCATAGTGGACTAAGCCATGAGAAATGCGATACATTTCTCAGTAACTTGTATTGAGCGTCAACCAAATCCCAGGCATGCTGAAAGTTTTCCATGACATTGGCTTTCAGGCTCGGAGAAGTCCTTCAACATGGCCAATGTCCCCCTGTTGGTGTTGCACCGACCATTGAAGGAGAGGTCTATTGTGTCTTGTAAACAAAACGTCCACCAAATGCCACGCATTAGTCATATGTATGTATGACCCATAAGAACCATATATGGCGATTAATAATTGCATCTATGCAATATTTTCCTTCTTTATAAAACTCCTGAGGAGTTTCTAGAAGGCCCTGGCACATTTTGGCTTGGGTGATACCGGGAAGGCGGCCCCATGCGTGTGCAATCCTTTCTACGCTGAGTTGGTCGCCATTACACGGGATGGTGTGTACGCGCTGACCATTCTAAGAGACAGGTACATATGCGTGCAGGTGCGCCATGATATCAATCACACCCGCTGTAGAAGCGGGAGTAGCCTCAATGACACCACGATTGACAACCTAGACATATATATAGCATTGACCAAATGAGAACCCCAACATAAGTATACACTTCGACCGGAGCATGAACTTGGCAGCTTGCCTGTTGTAGGAACATGTGGTCTGGTGGGGGCAAACTTCCCTTGCCTGTTGTAGTTATACATGGTCTGGTAGGAGCCAGCTTCCAATGCCTGTGCAGTTTGACGGAGGTGACGTCTGTATGGCGATGAGACCACAGGCGGGAGCTGTTTGGACGGAGTGTGCCTCGTGTTTACCTTCTTTGGGGACTGTACAGGCCAGCCTCTTGGGAAAGGCGGCAAGCCTACATGCTGTAGATGGGGGGCTTAACGCTTCATAGAATGCAGATTATTGTGCTGAGATAATCAGTATATTAATTGTGTTAAGTAGGCTACACCTATTATGAAAATAGAGAGACATTTGAAGACGAAAGTCCTTTGTACAATACAGCGTTCCTTACAATACGATTAAAAACGCTTTGTTAGTCTTGTGTGTACTTAATTTTATGAATGATTGTGAATCAGAGATGTGCAGTAATTATATAAACAATACGTTTGAGCAATTGGTTTGGTTTTGGAGATTGTGTTGTTAATTGACCCATCCCATGTTAGTGTTATCGCCTAATGGATTTATATAGCGAGAAAAGCTATGCCAATACATTTTTTATTGAAATAACTTTCAAAATCGTACACCGTGAAAACAAGAGAACTATTGGAATTATTCAAATGATCCCATCATCATTATCATCATGATATTAAATATTACTATTTTGATATTGTCAATGGTAATCACCAGCATGATCGTCATGATGAAGGAGTTTTTATTTTATTTTTGTAAACATGATCATGATATTGTTGTACACCAACATCAGCGTGCGAGTATTGATTATCATCATTGCAATGATCATTGTATCGTAGCCATCATTAAAGTGCAAGATGATGATGATGATGAGGCTGATAACTATGATATGATGGCGATGATGATGAGGAAGAATGATAGGGAACCATGGGAATTATTCATTTTTTCCATCATCGTTATCATTAATAGTCCAGTGAGCATGGTAGAAGAAGGTGATGCTGAGGCTGATGACGATGGTACTGATGATATGATGAAGAATGATGGTGGTGATATATGAGACGGCCGTGATTGATATAATTTAGTATTGTTGCAATAGTGATGACGAGAGAGCGTCAAAATGCTTGCGACTAACATTTTGTGTACACATTTCACTCACTGACTCACTGTCTCACCCACTCATTCACTAAATAACTCACTCATTCACTATTATTCTCTAACTCAGCCACTGAATCACGCAATCACCCACTTGCCCATTGACTCAAGGACATACTTCACTGGGAACTTTTTCTTTTTGTACTGCGCAAATGACTCACCAAGCATAAAACGTGGCGCATACGGGTCTGGTACCTGCTGTGCCCTAACCCTGCCAATGATGTGTGTTGCACTGTTCAATGAAATGTAAAGCCGGTAGATGAAATCAATCTACTGGTTATTTCGTCACTGACCTTAAAATACCATGGATAATTAATGAGCAGATAATCTTATCATGTTTAGGTTACCAGTATGTAAACGTATTGTATCAAGTAAGCACAATATATTGAAATATCCAAGCATTTCGGACGCAGTTTGTGGACGCTATATTGCCTCTTTATATATCACAATTATGTTACAGCAAGATTCGTATTCACCCGCGAAAGATAACTAAGACTAGCCGGGATTATGAAAGATTTGGATGGGAAGGATTGGGATGGATATGAATTATGTTACACACGCGCTCGCCTAACGTACCATTAGTTGTAAAAATAATAAGCGCCACAGGCAAACATCATAAAGTCATTGATTGAGCCCATTACTGCTGACACTGATACAGCAGGGTTTCTAGGTTTCAGATTGACGTCATTTAACCTCATCTCGTCAGCATTTTCATGTGGTGTTGTTGTCCATGGCGCTCGACCTGTCATACGTCGACAAACACCTCGATGGTCGCCACCGGACTATGGTGCAACCCCAACAGAATCTGAGGCTTATACATGTTCAGAATCACCCTCCCAGGACTCCGAGTGTAGGGGCACTTTATCTCTCAGGATGCCCCCGACAGACTGCATCCACCCCAGCCCGCCGGATCGGGAGCACACAAAAGCCATCCGGAGAGTAGGCCGTTGCGTCGCCCTGAATATAGATATTGTTTCCGTAGACCTTGGTGTCGTACACCTTCTCCAATAACGCAATTGCAACCTCCTCAAAAGTCGTACCCCAGAGGCAGGGCGCGCTAAAACGAACACCCTCGTTGCTAGTTGCATCTCCACCCCCTCACCACCTAGGTCGACCACCTTAGTCGCAGGAGGTGATCGTGCCGGTACTGCGGTAATTGAGACAAATGGCCGGGCCCGGGCAAGTACTTGTTTGTGTGCTCGGTTCATTTCACCGAGGAATGTTTTGAGGAGAAGAGCTTGGCTGGATACCACGATGTAAGCGGGTTATGAAAGAAGCTGATGTGCCTACTCTTTTTGCGAAGGCCTCTGCTGTCAAGCAATCAAGAAAGGATGGTGAGGCAAATGAACCCCTCCCACCCCAGCCCAAGAAAAGCTGACCTGCCTTTATCAATATAGAGAAGCACAGGGTGAGATTTGATGACTTTCTTGTTGTATTAGTATTGAATAAATAGTCCATTATCTTGTTAAGTTGATGATATGGTTGCCAGGCAAGTATCATTGTTATGATATAATATGTTGCTTTTTACAGTGTTCCTTCATGGTGGTGTTTGTTTTTAAATTTGGGAGTCATTAAATTTGTTTACATGTGCTGATATGCCAAATATATGAAGGTCATGTATAATTGGTTCATTGTATCACAGATTTCAGAGAATAGGCAACAACAGAAGCTGGGGATCAAGTCTTCAAGCTAAGATACTCCAAGTTTAAGCAGGGGCAACAAAGGCAACATTTGGTGAATATTTTTACTGATATATAAAATGTAAACAACAACAAATTCAATTACCATGGAGGTATAAGGTTATAAGCAACAGTCTGGTGTGCAAGCTGTGACTTGATTTCTGTTATGTTTAAAATTAAGTCAAGTGCCTGATGGCTGAGTTCTTGCTGGTTTGCTATGAGCCAACCCTGCCCAAGACAGAAGCACCACCTCCTATGTGTGCAGATGCAATGAGACTAGATCCACGACAAGCCATTGAGGCACACCAGAGTAGGTTCTGCATGTATCAAGACAAGTCCTAGGTGAGTGGAGGGTAAAGGAATCCTTGATAGTCTGGTTCTGGGAAGTTATCTTGTATTGTTGTAACAGCGCAGGCTGGTAAAGGAGCTCTTATCTTTTGTCTAAGATGTCCTCAGCACCAGGGAACAAACTGCCTGTATGCAGTATACCTGTAACGCCTGTAAAATAACCATGTGACATTGTTGATTTAACCATGCTCAAATATTTTTTGTCATACCAGTATCAATAAGTATAATTAAATCGTAAATAATGACTGCTAGCCTTCGTACAGATTTATGTGTAAATAATAGAAAACATTGTCACCTTTGTACATCATTATCTGACATGTGCCTGTGCTGTTGTCTGTAGGAGAAGTATCCCACTTGCAAGGCCTAAGGGTTCAAACAGATTGGGCTGAAAACAGGATGCTGGGTTATGCAACCAATGGGAATGGGGCTGTTCTCTATTGAGGTCATGACTCAAGGAATTTCCACATAGCACACAGATTCTTCTACCTCTGCTACTAGTTGACAGTAGCCATACAAACACCTGTAACATGATGTAATGATGGGAATATTAATGTTTGTAATAAAGGATGACATATTGCATGGCAAATATGTTTTAGCCTCTGCATTCATAGAAACTCTGATGTAACACTTACCAGATGATAATATAATACCATAATCTTCACCTCCTAAAGTCCAGTTAAACATTCATTTATGGGCTAACTGACAATTCTATGAGAAAACAGCTGTGGTACTTGCTCTCCTATATATATTCTACCTCAGAATCAATCTACATCAACTTTTAAAAATATTGTAATCAGCCTTTGATAAGGCCTACTTTAAATAAAAGAGGATCTCTATTTATTAACAGCAGTCTGAAATTAGTTTGTTTGCAATTCTTGTGGAGGAGCATTTACATTTAAATGGTACAATTTGTAAACATGAACCCTTGCAACCACTTGATTTGAAAAAAATATTTGTGGTATCTCATGTCTGCTGTCTGATATGGAAGAATTATTTGCTGCAAAGCTCTGTTGTATAGTCTACTGTTAGGAATAGAGCTTACATATTTTGTTTGTGAAATTTATGGATTAACTTCGTTACATGCCAACACATATACGATGAACTGGTGCACAAGCAGAATCAGATATAGCTTACCAAGCATTGTTCTGTAGCAGCCCTATGTCCTGGGCAGGATGACCCGCGTGAGACCCAGACACAGCAGTGACATCGCCAGTGTCTTTTTTCTCTCATCGGATACCTCGGATTCGCTCATTTCTGGTTCGAATCTGTAAGGCAAAACTTGCTCTGCCGAAGCAACGATAGTTTGCAAATGACCTGTGCCATACCATGTCTCTTTGTCACTCTCCTGAAGTGATGAAATAACGAAATTTCCAGCAGCCATTTCTCGCTAATCGTAGCGCAGCCTCGCAACAAAAACATTCCCGGACCTGACGTCACGCGGAGGCGATGAATTATTCATGAGCATGTCGGCTCGATACGCCGAATTCATCTTTAAAGTCGAATTTCGATCAGAAAGCGCGCACTTTGACAATTGACACATAGACAGAATAGGTACTTCTGGGTTATATTTCCGTTATCTGGCGAAAAAAATAATATGATTTTTCGTGCGATAGGCACTTTAATGTCACTTTTCATTCGAGTATATTTTTCGATCTCGGCCGAAACGAGCTTAAACTCATTGTCTGAGATAAAGCCGTCTTCAAGCGCCGCCGAAATTATATCTGTAACCGTGTTTAGTTTGCTCTGTGCCAGAATTTGAATCTGGTCGTGTTTCTTTACCTTTGCCGACAGCCGCCGGCTGATGACTTTTCCTGCGATCGCAACCAGCCCACAAGCGGCTCCCGTAGCACCCAAGACTGTAGCAATAGGGGCAGCAACCACCGTAGACATCAGACCCGCACCACTTGCGCCAAGGCACATACCCACAGCAACTAAAGCAGTGTCTACGGCGTCCACTGAGTTTACTGCACACCTATATTTTTTATACATAGCACCATATTTTTCAATTTCTTTCTCAAGGTATTGCTTCTTGAGACCGATCTCATTCAGCCGATAGGAGTGGCCTGGATTCTCATTAGGTGGCGCAGTTGGTTGTTGTTTCATACTACCGTTATAGGCACATAAGTCAAGTTAAATAAGGAGTGATACTACAGTACAAGTCGCGGTCATGTTTCCAGTGGGTGTATAAAAGTTAATAACGTCGCCTTGTTCCAGCTGTAAAGGTTGGGTTCAAGATAATACAACAGCCTGTTTGTTTGTACGCTTACTTATTCCTACCTGGCGAGCTGTCCCATTTATAATAGGAAACACTGTTACAGTATCAGTACCAGTACCAACCATACCAGACTGTTACGATATCGTTTGTGCACCCACCGTATGGAATGACCTTGACCTTGTAATAAAGTGGCTTCCTGTTTGACACATCATGGCGTTGGTTGTTTACACAGACGACAACCGCATGCGAATGATCCTACCATTGGATAACATGGTATAACCACAACTTAAGTCTTGAGAGTCTTGACCCCCATCACCAAACGACCACCTATATCTGCTGCGAAGAGCGCCACTTACTTCTGCCCAAACAGTAATGAGGGGTTTTGTTCTTTCAGCTACGTGTTGTCTCAGGTCCCTGTTCTGCTGTCTATGTTTAGTATCAACATACTTTCTATTAGCAGCATCCTTTGGCGAAATTGGGTCTCCCAGATCAACGATTTTATTATCTCCCATTTCAAGGTCTCCAGTCATAGTACTGCCACCTTTATCTATTTTTTGTGAGTCTACATAGGCCTTTGTTGCATATTCGGAAAGGTCGGCGCCCAGATCCGTTTTCTGTTGAGTTCCATAAATACTCGCTTTTATTGACATCTTGTAAATTGAAGAACAACACCAATAGGAAAGTCGTGATTGTTCAATAGACGTCCCTTATTATCCCTTATCTGAACCTTCAACTCATTCACAGCTCCGACAGTAACACGTTTTGACACAGGATTAGCGATGTTCATGGTTATAATATCACCGAAAGAGCTGTCCCCACGGCCCACAACTTCAAGAAGCGTAGTGGGCGCACCATCAAGTATGTTGTGCGTGATACTGACTTGATCGAGGTGGACATAAAGTGGGTTAAAGACGCTAAAGTGGACGGGCCAGGGGGCATCGTAACGACCTGAAGGAATCCATCCGTGAGACAGAGTAGGCTTATCAAGAGCCAACATTTTTAACACACCATCGCCACATTGTATAGCCCAATCATCAGGAACTGAAAGGGCGATAGTCCCATCATGAACATTATTCTCCAAAGTAAGCCCTAGAGCTGTAAACACATCCTGCAGAAGTTTGAAGTTCCAGAGACCAGGGGGCAAAACGACACCTTCTTCTTTTCCTGTAGAAATTTGCCTCGTTCTAATGGACACATATGATTCAGTGTTATACCAACCCACAGTATACGTGATTGACCTAAGACCTACGTATAGATCACCTGCACTATTGTCAATAGCATTTTGTAGGGACACAGCCTCACCGCTTTGAACATTTGACAGAGTGTGATACATAGCACTATGAATAAAAAAGCCTTTACATTCAATACGAATAAAACGTACAAACCCGGCCCGGTCTACCCACTTCATATTGATCCTGAGGATCTGACACACCTCCTCATCCAGGTTAAGGCACGTAATATCACAGATGCGTTCTCCAACCTGTTTGATAAATACTTGGTGCCAAACATAAGCGACGACACCCTTGTAGTTGGCTGGAGAACCAACCACATGCAATACTGGCAGAACCAGGTAAACTTTGTTGTATGGTGTCCTACAAGCGGCTGCAGAATTTCTGCCCTAGACCACCTCAAATCTGACTACCCAGCACTAAGTAACCTCTACAGGTTCCACGTCTACTACACCATCCAGAGACTTTTAGACGAAATGAGAATAGCACTGCCGGATGACGCCACATGGTCGGCTACCAACAATAACTTCGACAAGAGAATCTACCACCAGCTCTGCCACGAGTTTGGGGTTGACGAAAACAGCAACTGGAGGATAAAGACAGGTTACCAGGGCCTAGGGCAGGTCTACTTCACCGACCCTGAAACACTCGAGGTGCGGGTGATCACTCATTACGGAAACACCCACCTGTACGAATCCTTTAGGCAAACCTTTGAGAAATCAACCAACGGCTTTGTTTTTCAGGGCGGCACGCTACATATTGATTTTATAAAGCAAGACCAAGATGGAGCAAACACCGCCTGGAGTACTTACATCCTGGAAAAATCAGCGGGGTTCACCGCCCCAGGTATCACACGGATCAACGACAGCATTAGGACCTATGTCTGGGCCATTCTTGGTGCTCAGGCGCAGACCCGCTTAGAGATACTATGTATTGGCACGTCCTTTGATGCTCAGAAACAATTTCAGACTAACGTTGAGGATGCCATTAATTCCCCAGTGGACATTCCTTCATCCATCCGCAGGTATCAGAACGTCCTCCAGAATGCTTCCTCAACGGTTGATTATGTGTTTGGAACGGGCCTTTACATGGCTCCATCGGATATGAGCCTCGCCATTGGAATCGTTTTTGGGTACAACAATCTGATTATCATTGCAACTGAGGAGCAGCAGATCGGCAGCAATACTGATGTCAACGCGGTTGCTGTACCGCCAGACAGAGGAAGCTTTGACCCTCAGTCCACCGTGCCAGACCCTCCGCCCACCACCGAAGACCCTCTACCCTCTTCTCTGCCATCTACGCACAAGGATGAGAAAACCGCTCTTACTGTAGGCGGAATTGTAATACGCTTAGCTGTGCTTTGGTTTGCTACGTAGTAGGCCTCGGTGTATCAGTAGGATAACTCCCCCCACCACCACAGCTGCGGCCCATACATGTTCTGCCATCCAACCAGCCACCTTTGCAGCTGACTTAAGCAGCCATGATACGATGGATCCAATGATTCCTGGAAGGGCAGCTGCCGCCTTACCAGCAAGCCCCTTCAGGACGTTTGCCAAGGAGTTCAGCTGTTTTTTAATCCATTCCTTTAAGCCGGGCTTATCAGCTGGCGTCGGTGCCAGGGTTGGACTAGTGCTCCCTCCGCCCGTCAAAGCAACTACCAGGGTCAAGATTGCCAATCCAATTGCAGTGAGAATGGAGGCGATTGTTATGCCCTGCTCCCGGAAAAGGGTGCGTACGCGCTCAGCTAGGGTTGTGTCCTCGTTAAGAAGTCTGTTGATCGTTTCCCTGATGCGGTTAATTTGGGTTCGCAGACTTTCACGGTTTACAGAGGCAGCCTCAACATGGACAATCCACAGGTCCTGCAGCTCTGCAAGCTCATTTGCTTGGAATCTCCATGCTCGACTATCACCTCTCCCTTCCCCCTCTAGGCTTGCCATTTTAGCTTCCCAATGTTTAATATCCAGGGCCGCTCATTTCTAAATTCTCTGCGGCTTTAGCAGTTGCTTGGTCAACGCCTTGGAGGGCTTTTGCTTCCTTTCATAACACCACTTTTCGGGACCTCTCAGTGAACCCCAAACCATCACTGACGGCCTTAGGCCCCCCAGCTTTACTAGCTATTGTTTGAAGTGAAAGCAGAGCTGTGTAGCCTTTTTCAGCCAATGCATAGTAATAATCATTGACAGCGCCTGTAACGAGTCGTCCGTCCTGTGGTATAGACTGATCCATTCCAATGTCCCCTTCTGTAACAGGTGGGAGAGTGGCCGGGGCGGGAGTCTCATCCTGATAATCAGCGAGCCAATCCTCATCCTCTCTTCCTGGGTCGTAATGCTCATCATCTCTTCCATGGTCGTAATCCTCCTCCACTGCGTCGTTAAATGTTTGGTTATCAAACTCCATGCTTGTGTGTTAAAGATATACTTGTATATAAGAATTCAACATGTCGAGTACTTACAGACGCAAACTAAACCCACACCAACGGATACTGGATACCCCTCAGGGTAAAGGGCGTGCGACAGTCTGTAGTTATTACAAACAATCCAAGCACTATTGACCAGAACCAAGAACTGCTGGTTCGATTCCCCAATCTAGGCGCAGAAGTCGTCATTGTTCCTGGGACAGCACGGCTGGCCTTTACAATCACGCTGACCTTGACTGATGTTAACCGCAGCGTTGTACAAAACTTGGGTCGCGTCATGGTTAAGAAAATGACAATCAAGATTTCTGGCAATGAGGTCATGTCCATTGATGACAGCGATGTGTACCACTGTTACCACGACTTGTGGCGGACTGCACAGGAGAGACAGAAACACAACTAAGATACGACTTGGGGCAGGAGACAATGTTGAGACCGAGGAAGAGGACAAGGCCGTAGCCGATGTGTATAGTAACAGGTTCTACGTTCCGCTTGACTTTGAACTCCTCGAGAGTCACATGACATTCTACCCGACCGCACTTAATGACAGACTGGAATACGAGCTCACGTTCAACGACAACTGCGTGATTCACGCAACAGGCGACACCGACGCCAGCTACAAAATTGATGGCATCTCGCTGGAGTATGACATGGTTACCCTACCAGAGTTGGCCCGTATGATACGCACCCAGTACACAGGTCGGCTCTCGATTCTGTATGACCGTGTACTTCGTCACAGGAAGCATGTATGCAATAAAAGAGATACACTGTGGAACATCAACCTGAACGTGCCGGCTCGCAGCATGAAGGGCATCCTACTGCTCTTTGAAGACCCCCAGGGCGCCTCATTCGCCAGGAAAACAGAGTCGTTCTATAACCAAAAGATAATGAAGGTCGAGGTGACAATTGAGGGCATCCCCAATCAGCTCTATGCCCAGGGCATGCGGGGCTACCAGCAGTGGGACGAGGTGAAGAAGGCCTTTGGAGCAACGAGTAAACGAGACCCGAGAGTAGCAATAGCAGTAAAAGACCTAGCATTGTCGACGTTTCCCTAGGAGAGTACCTAACCAGTAAGTATGCTCTGTGGCTCGACTTAAGGACGAGTGATGACGACCAGCTGCACAGTAGTGGCAGGGCCGTGGAGAATGCGTCTGAGGGTATCACCATTCAGATCACAAAAAAGGCAGAGGCAGCCGGTGCATTGAACATCTATATGTATATTGTTATGGATGCACAGCTTAACATTAAAGATGGCAGGTTCGTCAGCGCAGTCTACTAACAAAGGGCTGATGACCAAGTTTACATTTCCAGATGGTCCCTTGTTTGTGGGCAGACAGGATGTGGGAAAACCGCATTCATCCTCGACCTACTCGAAGGGCCCTTTTTCGGCGCCTTCGAGCATATTGTAATTCTCTGCCCTACCATACGTTTCAACGAGGCCTATTAGACACGGTCATGGGTGTGGCATGATTCAGAGGTGTATGTGGTTGACCCCGGGAAGCGGCTCCATGACCACTTGAGGGCTTTCTACCACTGCTTTAAGGGCGAGCCTACCCTCTACATTATTGATGACTGTTCGGCAACAAAGGCCCTAACCAAGATGAAAGACATGTTATCTGAACTGGCCTTAAGCGGCCGCCATGTGCAGCAAAGTGTCTGGGTCCTCACCCAGAAATTCAACTCTGTGCTGAAGGATCTACGTGAACAGACCGGTTGGATGGCACACCAAGGATAGGGACTTGTTTGAAGACGCCCTACGAGAGAATGATGCAATTACAACGACGGAGGAACGTACCACAGTAGGCCATCTACTAGCAAATACCAAGCACGCAAAACTGCTGCTGAAGACTGATCAACCCACTGGATATCCCGTCGATTGAGGTGATGCTGCTTCAGTAACCAATTTAGGTTTCTTCGTCTGGGGAGCAGTGCGATATATTAGACGAAGAAGGTGTGTACGTATATTCATGGATCCTGATACCATTATTGATCAACTCCTTGAACAGGATGCGGCTAGCCCGCAGGCCACAAAGTCTGAGCGAGCAAAACCCCGTTGCCCCCCTGGTGAAGATTTATCTTCTAAGAGAGATAGGCTTGCTACTGTCATAGCTGGGGGTCAGGCCTGTCAGTACCTTCGCGATCAGCACCTGTCGACTGCAAAGATTGAATCAATATCCGATGAAGAGATTACAAAGCTCTATGCAAAATATGAGGCTCGGCTGGGCGCTAGCATGACGCAGACTCTGGGCCAGTCAGTTCTCCACCTGTTTTCTAGCGTTGCTTGTATGTTTCATCCAATCCCCCCAGAACATCAGCCAAATCTGATTACAGACCTCGAGACTGACCCGTTTGTCGGAGGAACAAAACTAGTAGGTAACATGGAGAATGCAAATCTAGAGATAATGGCGGTGACTAGTGATCAGCCTGCGCCTCAACCTCAGCCTGTGCCAAAGGAGAAACCTACATCACCTTTGATTGTCGGTGGGGTGGGGGTGTTTGGACCAGCATTGTATTGTTACAGGCAGAGAGTTGTAGCCTCATCCCCTAAACAGGTTGTGCCTAGGGGAGTGCCAGCGAAGTCAGCACCTCCGGACGCTCATTTAAAGTATCCGTTTTTCATGGAATAAGATGACAACACCATTACTGATGGCAAAATGCTCGTCAACGCGCTGTACCACGGTGCAGTTGTTTCCGGTATATAAATAGGTTATGCCAAACTTGCTAAGATGGCTCTGGGTGGTGGGGTGCCACGTCTTGATTTCACCCTACGCGACCTGGCTGTGGTTATTGCCGATGTATTACTAGCTATAGCCACAAAGGATATGCTAATTAAACAAGGAATCTTACCAGTTGATATACTGAAGTAATGGCTACAATTGCTCTACTTGTTGGAGGTGCTCTTATTAAAGCCCGTGCATTCTCTGGGAGCAACTTTTTATTCTCTAAATTACGAAGCGGCCAAGTAGACGTGGAACGTAAACACCATGATATGGCAATCGAGCAGCTTCAATCTGCTCAGGCAGCATGGGCCAAGAAGCGAACTGAGCGCTTAGACTTCATCAATGAGCAACTCCGCCGCCAGGGACATGCCGAGCATACTTTTCAGGATGTAGACGAGGCTATGCGTGAGTACTCCCTGATTACGGGTAAATCCATCGACAAGCTGCATACTGAGCCGCAGCTTTCAGACTTCTACGAGCCCTCAGATGGTCAAAAAGGGCGTGAGGTGGCGTTCATTATACTGGGTATTGCTGCGACTGGGCTGGTTGCATACAGGCTTGCTATGTAGGTCATTTTGGAGACTCGGGCTTTAACTTTGTATGGATCGTCGCATGCAAAAGATATACTATAGTCCTAAGGGCCACTGGAAAGGCATTACAGCTATCAAGAAGCTTGCAACGGAAGCAAGGTTTTCTGAGGAAGTTGCCAGGGGGTGGCTAACAAAGTAAGCTATATGGTAAATCTACCTGCCAGTGCCAAAACACATTACCAGGCCAAAGTTTGATGTCCCTGTCCCTAATGACGTTCACCAAGCCGATCTCTTATTTCTTCCTCATGACGTTGTGAAGCGCCGGACTTACAACTGTGGTGGATGTGGCCTCATGCTACAAGGTGGCCGAGCCATTGGCTACAAAGGAGGCTAAAGAGGTCGCAGGTGCACTCGAAAGGATATAGCGCGGACCACTGGGTTGGCCTAAACTACTTCAGGTGGACCCCGGACGGGAATTTATGAATCAGCTGCTAGCAAAACATGGAGTATCAGTCAGGCGCAGCCGTGTGAATATCCATCGAGACCAGGGTATATTTGAACGCTTTAACCGAACACTTGCTGAACAACTCTTTGGACACCAGTATGCCGTACAGTTAAGGGGTACTGGAAAACGATCGACTGAGTGGGTCTCTTGATTGCAGGCTGTTGTCTCTGCGATAAATAATGAGGTGACCCCGTTGACTGGGAAAAAACCTAAGGATGCTATAAAGGCAAAACGAGTCGTACAAAAGCCCTCTGCAGTCGCACCAGGGCGCCCGCTGGGGGTCAAAGAGCAAAAGCTTCCTTCTGATTTGGCGTTCGCTACCTCTAACAGCCTGGTGAGGCAGAGCAAGACCTTGGCGGGCCACTGACCCTGTGTGGTCACTCAATGTTTACCGGATTGGAAGCTCTGTCACTAAATCTGGCGAGCCTGTACTTAACTATTTGTTGGATGGACCCCTCCGTGGCTTTGTAAAGGAGGAGCTGCTTGTGGTGCCGCCCGATACCCAGCTGCCACCAGACGGTATTACCAATTAGATAAAAGAAAGGTCGATAATAATGTCAGCAATTGGAAAGTGTCCCTGGATTCTACCCGGGAAGAGAGACCCCTGTGGTAGGCCATGTAAGTTTGACTTTTGTGCAATGCACAGGTTTAAGATAAAGCAGGGTATCGTAAATCGGCTTTGTGCAGAGTGCCAGAAGGGCATCAAAAATAACCTAAAATTATGTAGGGGCTGTGGATACGAAAGGGTTAACCACAAGCGCCTTCGTGAGAAGAGGAGGCTTGAGGGTAGTGAACCTAATTGCAGGAAGGCCCAGGTGGCGACTCATGTTGAGACTGAGGATGGCGTGCTAGATAAACATTCTCGAGCTAGGAAGACCAAGCCCCCACGTCCCCCGGCTGCCCCGGTCACAGATGGTGGTGCTGCTCCCACACCCCCTCAGGCTAGGAAGACCACTCCTTTACCCTCTCGGCTCAGGAGGCCACCCCCAGTCTCACTATAGCCGGCATATGTGAGAAGGTGGATGACCTCATGATCACGGAGGGAGAGGGAGAGGTGTCCAGCAGTGGTGTGGGAGAGGTGTCCAGCAGTGATGCGGGAATCAGTGGCCGGTCGGAGGTGGAAGGTGTGAATACTCCCACGGTTGAATATGATACACCCTGTCTGCTGGCGGTCTACGCCGGGTGGTAGGCCTGGGTATGCCCGTAGGCCAGGGTGTGTACACCACCCGGAGATATCCACCGCTTTGTATCAAAGGGGGAGAGGGACACCTTGTTGACGCGCAGCCCATATATCTTGTGGCTGTCACTTCGGAGCATGTTCATCCCATGGCGGAACCACTTCTGGTCGAACAGTGATTCAAGGTATTGGGCATGGCGCAAGTGTTTCTTAACCACAACCTTTTTTACGCCCTTTGCTTTCTTGATTTCCTTCCGGGTCGACATCAGGATGGAATATTTGGGCGCAGGCCTACATACTCCCTGATGGGTACACCGCCGCACTCGTCCTTCATCTTTCCTAGAACCTTCTTGTTCATGTTGCTGTGGAGCGGGTGGGCTGGGTTGTAGTTGCTTGTGTCGAATAGGTCACTGTCTTTTTTCATGTTGGCGTAGATGTCTGGTGTGCGGATCTCCAGGAGGAGGGAGTCGGTGTCGGTGTAGAGTAGGTTGAGATCGCGGCCGTACCGGGGCTTCATGGTGTTGTAGTAGAAGTCATACATGAGGTGCTTGGACAGGTCGAGGATACACATCCCCACGTAGACTAGGCGGTTGAGGACCAGGTGGGCCTTGTGGATGTGGATGGCGGGCGATGAGCTTTCTTATTTTGTTGCCGTCTGCAGTAAGGACCAGCTTCACGTCAACCCGCTTGCGGAGGTTCTCCATGGTCTTGCCAAAGACGGAGTTGTTCATTAGTTTGTAGAGGTCCTTCTCGAAGTCACTGGTTGCGGCCTTGCAGAGTTCAATGTACCTCCGGATGTACTGTATACTTTTGCATGTCATAAGAGGTTACAAATAGTGGGCAACATGTTGGTTGTGGGTTGCGACTCATGTCGGTTGACAATAGGATCTTTGTTGTTGAATGGAGTGGTCCTTGCAAAAGCTGTGTCTGCAACTCACTACTTTGGTCCGGATTTCACTTAGATGAGAGGCTGGAATGTCCTGGTCCAGTCAATCGGCTGGTGGTGATTACCCTTGGGATAATTGTTTTCATCTGCATTCATGTATATTTCTCTCTTTTTACCATTGATCCTAGAAGGCAGCTGGGACTGGGAAAAAACCTAAGGATGCTATAAAGGCAAAACGAGTCGTACAAAAGCCCTCTGCAGTCGCACCAGGGCGCCCGCTGGGGGTCAAAGAGCAAAAGCTTCCTTCTGATTTGGCGTTCGCTACCTCTAACAGCCTGGTGAGGCAGAGCAAGACCTTGGCGGGCCACTGACCCTGTGTGGTCACTCAATGTTTACCGGATTGGAAGCTCTGTCACTAAATCTGGCGAGCCTGTACTTAACTATTTGTTGGATGGACCCCTCCGTGGCTTTGTAAAGGAGGAGCTGCTTGTGGTGCCGCCCGATACCCAGCTGCCACCAGACGGTATTACCAATTAGATAAAAGAAAGGTCGATAATAATGTCAGCAATTGGAAAGTGTCCCTGGATTCTACCCGGGAAGAGAGACCCCTGTGGTAGGCCATGTAAGTTTGACTTTTGTGCAATGCACAGGTTTAAGATAAAGCAGGGTATCGTAAATCGGCTTTGTGCAGAGTGCCAGAAGGGCATCAAAAATAACCTAAAATTATGTAGGGGCTGTGGATACGAAAGGGTTAACCACAAGCGCCTTCGTGAGAAGAGGAGGCTTGAGGGTAGTGAACCTAATTGCAGGAAGGCCCAGGTGGCGACTCATGTTGAGACTGAGGATGGCGTGCTAGATAAACATTCTCGAGCTAGGAAGACCAAGCCCCCACGTCCCCCGGCTGCCCCGGTCACAGATGGTGGTGCTGCTCCCACACCCCCTCAGGCTAGGAAGACCACTCCTTTACCCTCTCGGCTCAGGAGGCCACCCCCAGTCTCACTATAGCCGGCATATGTGAGAAGGTGGATGACCTCATGATCACGGAGGGAGAGGGAGAGGTGTCCAGCAGTGGTGTGGGAGAGGTGTCCAGCAGTGATGCGGGAATCAGTGGCCGGTCGGAGGTGGAAGGTGTGAATACTCCCACGGTTGAATATGATACACCCTGTCTGCTGGCGGTCTACGCCGGGTGGTAGGCCTGGGTATGCCCGTAGGCCAGGGTGTGTACACCACCCGGAGATATCCACCGCTTTGTATCAAAGGGGGAGAGGGACACCTTGTTGACGCGCAGCCCATATATCTTGTGGCTGTCACTTCGGAGCATGTTCATCCCATGGCGGAACCACTTCTGGTCGAACAGTGATTCAAGGTATTGGGCATGGCGCAAGTGTTTCTTAACCACAACCTTTTTTTACGCCCTTTGCTTTCTTGATTTCCTTCCGGGTCGACATCAGGATGGAATATTTGGGCGCAGGCCTACATACTCCCTGATGGGTACACCGCCGCACTCGTCCTTCATCTTTCCTAGAACCTTCTTGTTCATGTTGCTGTGGAGCGGGTGGGCTGGGTTGTAGTTGCTTGTGTCGAATAGGTCACTGTCTTTTTTCATGTTGGCGTAGATGTCTGGTGTGCGGATCTCCAGGAGGAGGGAGTCGGTGTCGGTGTAGAGTAGGTTGAGATCGCGGCCGTACCGGGGCTTCATGGTGTTGTAGTAGAAGTCATACATGAGGTGCTTGGACAGGTCGAGGATACACATCCCCACGTAGACTAGGCGGTTGAGGACCAGGTGGGCCTTGTGGATGTGGATGGCGGCGATGAGCTTTCTTATTTTGTTGCCGTCTGCAGTAAGGACCAGCTTCACGTCAACCCGCTTGCGGAGGTTCTCCATGGTCTTGCCAAAGACGGAGTTGTTCATTAGTTTGTAGAGGTCCTTCTCGAAGTCACTGGTTGCGGCCTTGCAGAGTTCAATGTACCTCCGGATGTACTGTATACTTTTGCATGTCATAAGAGGTTACAAATAGTGGGCAACATGTTGGTTGTGGGTTGCGACTCATGTCGGTTGACAATAGGATCTTTGTTGTTGAATGGAGTGGTCCTTGCAAAAGCTGTGTCTGCAACTCACTACTTTGGTCCGGATTTCACTTAGATGAGAGGCTGGAATGTCCTGGTCCAGTCAATCGGCTGGTGGTGATTACCCTTGGGATAATTGTTTTCATCTGCATTCATGTATATTTCTCTCTTTTTACCATTGATCCTAGAAGGCAGCTGTTAATCAGGTCAATCTGATCTATTCACCTTTCGAGGCACCACTTTACTGTTGGTGTGCTGTTAACCCTGTACTTACCTTATTATTGGAGAATGCTGACTCTACAAATCTGTTCCTTGTGGCTTCACGCCGTATTCAAAGATCCTTACGCACGTGACCCCATAGCATAACTTGTGTTGGTGTGCCGTTAGGCCCTATACTTACCCTACCTTATATACTTTACCCACTCCACACCTCTCCACTCCAGACCTGCTTCCTATTTCATTGTCGTTCACATCCAGTGTGATAACGTATTGTAGGAGCTCTCTTCGGCAGTTAACTTTTAGTTAGTTGTTGCTGATATATGTTTGTAAGTTTTAATTTAAGGATTATAATCAAGTAGTGACTTAAGTGGTATTGTGTGGTGTTTTTATGGTCTAAAAATTAATTTGAAACCTGTTTTACAAGGCCAGTAAGTAAGCCACCCGTTGGTAGGCTGTCGATAATGATGGGATATTATTTTCATTTTGATCTCTTTCATCATCATCATCCACTCTTTTTTTCCATTTATCCCAGAAGGCGGCTGCTTGATCAGGTCAATCTTATCTTATATTTTCACCTTTGTAGGCACCATATAACACATTAGTGTTGGTGTGCCGTTAAAATCTATACTTACTTACCTTAACAGCCTGAACATGGGTCCCGTACTGCAATAACACCTCAGCTGTATCTGACAGTGTCATGTGGTGGGGTGTCGCTGTCCTCGAAAAGTAATCATGCTCTTGCAAAAAAGAGACTATGTCATGGTGAGGTTTGTTTCAGTGAAACATTACATTTCTTCTGGGCATATGAGGTCTTCCATTTTATAAGTGCAACGAGACTTGGTGGTTCAAATTGCAGTATGCACCTTGATTGCATTTCCATCCTCTCATCAGCAATTGTTGGATTTGTCTTGATAATGGGGAATGATTCCGGATATTGCCTTTTCCACTTGATACTAGCAAATTCTTTTTTGACAACATTCTCAATGTCACTGCTGTAAGGTAAGGAAAGTATAGGGTTTAACGGCACACCAACACTCATGTGATCACTGCTGTAACTGTACCTAAGACACTATTGACCACATTATATACAGCCATAACTTTTGCACCAATTCATAGCTCCAATGTTGTGTGTAGTCCTCCAGTTCCAGAACTGGCTTTGGGTCCACCAACATTTCGCAAATCAACCAGTCCAGAGCTGTCAACTTTATCATCAACTGCTTTGAATGTGGCACGATCCTCTTTTCTTGGAGCAAGATCATGTTTAATCACAATTCAAGGCAAACCTATGTAGGATGTGTTTTGAGGTAGTTTGATCACTTTGGACTCGAGCACTTTCAAGTCACATTCCGTGTACTCGCCAGTTTGCTATCTTCAGAGCAATTTTGAAAGAATGAGTCATCTTTCTGTCGCACGATCTCATAAAGTTCATGGACTTAAAAGTTTGCCTACAACAGAGAACCATATAATACAGGGTTGAAATAGATCACCAACTGCTAAAATACACACATAACCAAACAACGTGGCTGCATCCTTCACTCCTGGGATCTCATTTAGTCTTTTACGTATGCTCAATAACATGTCTGATCCGACAATGGAAAATTCATCGATGACCATCAAGTGCAAATTTTCCTATTTTATATGGAGATTATTCAGCTCATCATATTTGAGTGACTCATTTCAACGAAAACGTCCAGTTGTCAGCTGTAATGCAGAGTAAATAGTCAAGCCTCCTCCTACATTGAATGCGGAAACGCCAGTGGGTGCCGTTACAAGAGTCATCATATCAGTTGGTGTCATCTGATTGTACAGTGGTAGAATTCTTTTGGTGTCAGAACAAATCACCTTTATGACTTGACTTTTACCAACTTCACCTGGACCACATAAAAATACTTTCCATGGTTCGACATGTTTGTCTTGTTTCAGTGAGATCACTGCACCATTGCCTTTGAGAAAATACAATCTGTCTTTGTTTCTTATTCAGCCTACGCAACAGCTCTCTTTGTTGTGCCGTAGACATTATTTCCGTGTTGATAACTGTTTCATTGTGAGACACAATGTCAGATGATGGTTGTCCACTTGAGTGTTCAACAAGATGTGCATTAGCATCTTGGTTTCCGAGGCATATAAAGCCGAACTCCGCCTTTGCACTACCACTCGCAATGGTAACCAGGGTTGACCTCAGGCCTGCTCTCTAGTTGGCTTCTGAAAGAAATGTCAGCTCCATGCTTCCTAGGGTTGAGCCGCAGTCTGTACATTAAGTGGCACATTAAATGATGGTTCAGCACATCGAAGCTAGGAATTAGAAAACCCATCCGACTATCGATTTCTGGCAAATGAATCTTCTGTTCCTTCTGTTCCTGAGTCGGTTTTGATTTGGTACGAACGTGGTCCTTCCCCCTGTGTGTCCAGGGGTAGAATAGGCCCACTGTATCCTTCTGCATGTCGTAAGGGGTAACCTTACGACATGGGTTGGGACCCGTGTCGGTGGACAATTGGATCCAAATGGTTGAGTGGAGCGGCCCTTTTGTGGGCCATATCTGCAACACACCACTCTGGCCCGGATTTTACCTAGACGAGAGGCTGGAATGGCCTGGTTCAGTCAATCGGCTGCATTTATCCTAGAAGGCGGCTGCTTAATCAAGTCAATCTTATCCATTAACCTTTTATGGCACCATTAGTCTGCGTCCCAGACTCCAGGGGTTCTGCTACGCTTCTCGCCTTAGCTCATGAAACTGGCACCCTCGGTTTTATGTGACGTCATATACATTGTTGTGGTCTGCGTCCAATGAGAACACATTGAATGTCTTCTGGAATTATGGGGCGTCTCAAAAGCTCAAATTGGCACTACAACAAGCGCTTTAATCGCTTAGCTGCATGATAGTATGTTTACGTAATAATCAGTTAAAAAAGAACCAGTTGTGTGTCTGCTTCTCTCGCCGACTGTGTGATTAACGGTGCCACTCAGCATGAAACAACAAATAGGGGTGTGCCCGGCTCAACGGATGTGTCCTGTTGGATAAGTTGACTTGGCAAGTCACATGTCCGACATGACAAATCACTTGTCCCGGCAAGCGGACAACCATTGGTGTCGAACCCTGACCCATTGCATCGAGAGCAGTAGCTAACAACGTGTAGCAAAATGTTTCCCCGTCCAAGCAGCAACATTCACAAAACAGTCACGACCCATCAAGCAGCCGAGCGAACAAGTCTTTCAAACGGAGCGTACAAAAACAAATGTGGCGCCGAATCTTTGGAAAAAGTGACACTGACCAATGAGAGACAATGAGAGTGACCGAGAGACACGGCTTGTGATTGGAGCATCCCATATCTGGGATGCTGCACCAGTTCAAGACGGTACCCTATCCTAGACTGTTGGCGAGACTATTGATTATCATTAACATGTAAACAGGGTTCGCAGCTAGGGGACCTTGACTATGGCACCATATAACACATGAGTGTTGGTGTACTTACCTTACCTTACCTTCACTAAGGCCACTTTCTCGCGGAAATAAAACTACGGTCCTTGCATCCATTCCAAGGGCTTAACACTAGCCGCCGTCAGATAGCCCAGGTCTAGTACGACTGTCATTCAGGCTAGTAAATAATCCCGACTATTGATGGCTACTAGCAGGATCGCTATTACCTGTAGGATACTGTCAGCCCTGAGTCCCATTCAGAAAACCATGAATACAAAAATGGAGTGATTGTGTTCGTTCTGGCGTGTTATGTACGCATTAAGCGCAATCTGGCATGTCCATCCAACTTTAATATATTCGTTGTAAGCTTTGCTAAAGAAACACAATGTAAGATAATGTATTGTCAATACTAGTAGTAAACACAATGTCTAATGGCAAAAAGGAGCTCTCCAAGCATTGCGGCTAGATTCATGGGTACTTGTGGGCCCTCAATAGCCACCCAAGAGTTGGGGTTCTCGAGCTTTCTCAGCAACAAATCTTGCTATTTCGCCAAGTAAAATACCCATCCAATAATAAAATAAACTGTACAGGGTTTTGCCACTGCACCACAGACATACATATACTCGGTTCGAATGTTGGAAGGTCCGTGTTGAATAATGGGTCAGCCATTGTTACTGTTCTACTTTTCATGGATCGCCAAGTAAGTATTTCATATACCTAATGCGGGTCTTTGTTGTAGACTCGTTCACCCATCATTACGTTTCTGTGCAAGGTGCTATGTTTCGGAGCCTTTGAATTTCTTTTACCCTCATCACCCTCACCCCCCTCCTCCTCTTGTGGGTCCGGAGTAGAATATACCCACTGTATTCTCCTGTATGTTGTAACAGGCGACTAATAGGGGCAACCTGAAGGCCATCGCTGTGACTTGTTTCTGTGATGTACTATTTTAGATGTTTCCTTGTTTTACTCTTAATCAATTAATTGTTGCAAGGATATTTTGTTTATGTGGGTGACAAGGCATGTCAGGATCCCCGGCAGTATGATCAGCTAGAGAGGCACACAACAAGGATGTGACAGGTTAAGGCGCCCGTTATAGACTTAAAACCTCAGACTTTTAGCACATGTTGCAGGACCAATGCGATCACTTCAACCTCAGCAAATTCATGAAATTCAGCCCCTACTTGGAGAGTGGCTACATAGATGCAGCGATAGTTATAGAGAGGAGGTTATTATTGTCCGTGCTCGTATATATCACACGTATACAACCATCCCAGAATGCATTCCTTGTCGAAGCGCATACAATGTGAAACACATTCTCATCCAATGGCCGATCTGATTCTTACCAGAGATCGCTTCTTGGTCTCAAAATCTTTAAGAACTGTTTGACAGAGTAGATCCATGCTTTCATTAGAGAAATCATTCTATATTACAGATTTTACACCCCGTGTGGGTCAGAGTAATGAAAAGGACGCTGTATTCTCCCGTGTGCCGTATGTTGCGCCTCATATAGGTGGCCAAAGTTAATGAGTAGAGTGGTCCTTGCGAGAGCCATATCTGCGACACACCACACTGGCCCTGCTATTATACCTATTTCATTTCATAATGAACACATAGGGCCTCCATTATGTATAATGGAACGTGTTGTACACACAGCCCCGCTTCAAATACAGAGTAACCCCCCCCCCCCCCCCCCCCCCTCTTTGACACCGACACAGGACTAAATGCAGAAAGTAGTTTAAAAATGGTCATTGTTTTATTTGTTAACATTCGGGGTAATTACGGACAAAAAAATCTCCGGTCAGATTAACAGGTATGGGTAACAGAATTATTTATACATACATCGGACATAAAATTCCTGTCGATATTCAATAATTTAGATTACAGGACGATTTGGACAAACTGAACAGCATGAAGTTACACGAGTAAATAAAAGGAATGTAAACAGTAAATGGCGACAAATGGGAGGTATTTGGAAGGACGACCTGGACATCAAAACAATTTGATTAAAACGAATGAATAAATTAATTGTTTATGTATACATAAATCTGACATTAATCTCGATATTTAAGAACAATTGAAATCGCAGACAAACTGAACTTGGACGGCCAAACAAAACCGCATCAAGTCAATTGAATAAATGTTCACATAAAATGGCGATAAATGGGGGGATATTATGTTCAAAGTAAACCGACGATGTTTGCCATCTTAATTTAGATGTCATTGTTTTGCTCTTGATTAATTAATTGTAGCAAGGATATTTTGTTAGATCCCCTCTATCAGCTCTATCTAGGCCTCTGTCGTCTCGATGACTGTGGCCGGTCTCCTGGTAGAGTCAATCGGCGGATGGTAACTTGCCCTAGGAAAATAGTTTCCATTGCATCCTATATTTCTCATCTTCTTGTTTTTGTAGTTTGCCTCTTCTTTCCATCTATCCTAGAAGGCGACTGCTCAAACAGCTCAATCGAGTTCAAACCCCGTGGGACCTCTCTGCCTCTCTCTTATTTTTAACCCTTGACTTCTTATTATCCTTTCGTATTCGTATTTATCCCTCCTTAGAAGGCACCATATAACACACTAGTGTTGGTGTGTCGTTAAACCCTATACTTACCTTACCTGATGTATTTACAGGTGGTTAACATATCAGGGAACAGTGAACACCATGACGGATGCTGGCTGCGGGCCAACCCAGTCGTCAGCAGGTTAGACGACGGTTACACAGACTGGGCACCAGGGGAACCTTACAACGGTCTGGAACACTGCTTGCTACTGGTTTCCAATTATGGGTTGGCTGACAATCGATCTGTGAGTGTTGGCTATGCTGGCTACCAGTGCAAGAGGTCTGTCCATGGCGCAGTTGTTGTGTCCTCACTGTGTAACACTAGCTGAATATTGACAATCAATTAATGACATTGGGGTGTTTTGTATTAGAGCCAGTGCGATTTTGTTAACTTATTTCATATAATTTTCGGTAATATTGTTGTTTTAAAAAGCGCATTCAATTGATCTGTGTATGTTTGCAGTATGACCATTGCTTTCGAACACACGCACGCATGTCGTGCTGAATTTGCACTAGTTTTCCAGGATAGTGTATAATTCACTACAAACCCAACTGAAGGTATGCCTACAATTTATTTATTATGTTTGGCATGAGATCCATCAGCCATTTATGATGTTCAATTTAGAAGACCTTACTGTGTTTCATTCACGAGAGAACTTGTCTGTGCTGGCTGGTATTGATGCTTTAAACAAATGCAAATAATGGTAATACAATATTCGTAAATGATCTCATGTATCTATTCAGCAAGAACGTGCCACGTTTTCAAAACCATTCGTAATGATCCCATAATTGGAGATAATCCTCGGATGTTATGTCCATGGTCTGGGTCGTCGCCTCTGCCTATTGCTGCTGCTTCACTTATGTACGAGAAACAATACAATCCATGGTTGCTTCGTTGCGCGTCAAAATAGTCATTGGTGCTCATTGTGGGCTGGAAATGAGGCACGACCTGCGGAGCAATGTATTAGTGTGCAATATGTTGAGGCGGCAAACAGGTCTTTTGTACGAGGTGGAAATCGATATGGTGACAAACAATTGACGTAGCTTGCCACCGCTGATTATCATTAATACGTCACTAATCATATTCTGCCTTTTATCTTTATTACAACTCATCCGCTGAAGAATCATTAGCAAACAATTATATGCTGCGGAGTGGTCTAAGTGAGGGCACGTATCTCGTGCATGACGCGTTAGGCATTCATGCAGATTATATGAATATGAATTACGTCGTATATACATGAAGACCAGGTAAGACAAGGTATAGTGTACGACAGAACAGGCCAAAGTGACACCACGTTTACAGGTACATTTGCTAGCTCGTGAAATACGGTGAGACAAAATAGAAGTGGCTTTGCTTCCTCGTGGTCATTCAGGTAAGGTGAGTATCGTTTATTCTCTTATATAAATGCTTATGTAATGACCTACTAGAAATAACAATTGTTACGTAAACGTTACAGGGTTATTATATGACAATATCGAGGTGTAAACTGAACAGGCTTCCAGGGAAACGTATATTACTTAGCAGGAACGTACTTGTCGTAAGATAAACTAGCAGACTGCCCTGCGTTTCTTACACTGAAAAGTAGCTATTGATTCCACCCTTATACCCACGATGACCTCCGAGTTTATCCCATCGCATTTACATTGTTATCCCAACTGTGACCCGACATTAATCCCCTACGTACCCCAACTCAGACGCCGTCGTGAACCAACCGCAATTCCCGCTCTTACTCTACACTAGTTATAATGTGGCCTCACCTAAAAGTCCTCGATATAACCACAACATAATCTCTGCATTGCCATAACCCCTGATATAACCACAACATAATCTCTGCATTGCCATAACCCCTGATATAACCACAACATAATCTCCGCATTGCCATCACCCCTGATCATTCATGTGACCCTTGTCTATTCTACACCTTGCCCCTACACTAATCATTGTTGTGACTCTTACCTGATCCCCTACTTGCCTCCCAAACTTATCATTGTTGTGACCCTTATCTTGCCCCCTTATCATGCCCCATATTTGACTCTAACCTAATGTCCAACATAACCCCACATTATTCATTGCAGTGACCCCATACTGTTGTGCTCCTACAATTATTTGACCCTTATCTTATCCTCTACATGTCCCCACTCAAACGTTATCTGCATCCCTTAATTAGTCCCAGACTCACCCCAGAATAATTATATATGTAAACCTTATCGAATCCCTGCCAAGCCCGGTACTAATCATTGCAGTGGCTCTTATATAATCTCCGTTGTGACCACACTCTTATTTCTGGTGTGGTCCGGCCATAATGCTAACCTTACCCAAGTTTTATCCCCGCTGTGACCCCGAACTTACACCTAGTGATACGCTTACTGACAAACAAATGTTGAAGGATTTCCGACTTTGTCAACAATAGTCGGCGTCTAATGTAAGACGTTGGAAGGCTGTTCCAGGTTATACTGGAACGACCATGCAGTGTGTGTGTGTGTGTGTGTGTGTGTGTGTGTGGTGTGTGTGTGTGTGTGTGTGTGTGTGTGTGTGTGTGTGTGTGTGTGTGCGTGGGTACGCGCATATATATATAGCGGTATATATATATATATAGATATATATATAGAGATATATATAGATATATATATATATATATATATATATATAGAGATATATATATATATCTAGATATCTATATATATATATATATATATAGATATATATATATATATATCTATATATATATATATATATATATCTCTATATATATATATATATATATATGTGTGTGTGTGTGTGTGTGTGTGTGTGTGTGTGTGTGTGTGTGTGTGTGTGTGTGTGTGTGTGTGTGTGTGTGTGTGTGTGTGTGTGTGTGTGTGCGCGCGCGCGCACTTTACCCAGCGGTATATATGCGTGGAAAAAGTCATGAATTATGCGTGTGGATAAAATCATAAACATGTCTATTTCAATCGTATCGATCGAGGCATTGTCAATATCCCTGGCAGTAGCGACCATAGCTTGGGAAAATTGCAGCTTGTTTTTCAAATGTTACGCACTGTTTCGCTTGATATGGTTGATGTCGATATGGTTCATGCCAAGTACAGTTATTACATTAGAAACTCCGAACCCCTTTCTTGAATTCACTGTGTGATTATGTAATAACTGTACTTGGCATGAACCATATCGACATCAACCATATCAAGCGAAATGAGTGGCCCATAACCTAGCTAGCAGTATCAAAACTGACTTTGTCTTTATGAGTATGTGTTATTCTTCCTTTTTTTGGTCATCATGCTTACGGTCGGTTATTTATATTGGCAGGTTAAATCTTAAAGAGACTGTTCAGCCACATATAAGGCAATCAGGGATCATTTCGTTTTTACATTACTACGATTAACGCAGACGTAAGTAATGACATCTTCTAATTAGTGCCGCCGAGTTTACATGATGGAAGTTATGTTGATAAGTTTTTAACATTATTACTTGACTGGAAATGTTCATGATATACTGTGGAGATCTGTTTTATTCAGTTATGTCGTTCCATCGATAACGGTGCCTCCCTAAAACCATGAACTACACGAATGGTAGCTGTAAATCATAACGCGCTCTGAATTTATCTCGCTAACGATGTGTATTCTTCCGCTTTAGTTACATAATGTAGATTTCATAAAATCTTCACTCATTCAAGTTGTGGGCATAATTGTGCACACATTAGACCGACAAGCAGGAAGGATAATGTCCGACAACATAAATGGCGACTGTCAAAGCAAGGATCTTTTTTCTGAGACCACAGCGCCGCGTAGCGACTGAAAGTCTGAAAATGTAACATTTTTGGTTTCCAAGGTGCTGTTACCAAGCAGCTTGCTAAGCAACCACTTTCCTTATATGGGGCTGAACAGTCTCTTTAATAGTGCGATGCGATTACCCTTTACCCCAGTGTCTGAATAGCAAATCCCTCAACTTGGCGCGCCGGGTAGCATCAAACGTTTAGGCTCCAAATAGATCGGCCTTTCAGCTCTACAATTCGTATTAACACACCTGTTTGAGTCAATACATATCCATGTTTATATCAACCTGTCTAGCGTAGTAAGTGCCCCATATCCCACACATCATCTACACCAGGCTGGGATAAAGCTGCCCGCCCGTGACACGATGCGAAAAGTTGGCACTGATGCTTATTAGACATGGCACTTGCCTAAATTGCCACAATTTACGTAACAAACACCCCATGCCCTAGGTAGCCAATGCCAAAGTCACGGTCCAGGTAACACCTGTCCCAAATTGAAGTAAATTGCATATGCATTCGGTTTTCTCTGACTAGTGGATGACACAAACAATGTATTTTTATTATATTCTTTATGTATTAAGACATATTATGATTCATTATTATTGGATCCCTTAGACTTAACGATTGTTATAGACAATCGCTATAATTTATGTTCATATTCCACCCGATGCATTTTCATAAAAACCGAAACTCAGCTATGGATCATGTCTGAATAGACATCTTTATCAAAACCTATTCGCATCCAAACTTTGAGAAAATGGTGCTCAATCTAAACGCTGTACAGTACCATGTTCCTTTTCGTGGATTTATTGGAGGTACACGTGACAACTGTACGCAACAAATACCCAATGCCCCAGATAGCATCGGTATACGGGTCGGGTACAGCCTTGGTCCGTGTCTCACACACTCCAAATCGAGAAAAAGTATGTTCGCTTAAATATAACAGACAGATGACACCTTTATCATACAGAGCCTTATATGCATGTTTTGTTTAAGTTTGGTAAGCTTTTTGCTCAACATGACCTGACCATTAACCCTATCATGCATTCATACAACTCCCCGCATAGTATCATAATGGCGAAAAAGCCTAGTTTTTCTTGAAGTAATATATCCGAGGATACATTGGTTATAGATCTGCGTTACTAATCCAATGCGTCGTTTATAATGCCTATCTAGGAAGTTTTTCATCAATTTCCAAATATTTCATGCGCAGCTGTGTAGTACGTTTTTCACTTTATGAAGCATGAACTTCGATGGCAACTGCTCCAGTGTCTGAGCAACAAATTATCTACTTTGGTACGCGAAAAAAATGGCATATCAGCTTGGCATGAATAAGCCATTTCATCAATGTCTAGCGTAGATAGTACCCAAAAAGCGTCTGCTCCAAGTTGTGATAAATGATATGCGTATGCGTATGCCATATTTTGTACTATAAACGCCTAATTTTACCTTGATGCTGTAGCTAAATAACTACCACATGCCCCATTGGATGAGTAGCGAATTCCGAACCCTGGGATACCTATTTTTCTGGCTGCCTGGATAAAATTCCGAATTTATGCTATATAGATGTCTAAGCAGGTTCATATATTGCATTGAATAAAAGCCCGTTCATATTAACGATATATGGCGTGTGTTTCGTGCACATTTACATACATCCATACCCTCACTTGAAGTCTGATATAGCTAAGGTAGCAAGTACCCTATGCCTAAGGTAGCATCCGCCCCATTCTCAACAAGCCATTCGAAATCAATCGTCTGGTTGGCACAGCCACAGGTGACAAACAGCAAAATAAGCCGCGTCGTGAGATCTAGCTCAGAGCCTACATCACTGTAGCCATAAATCTGCGACCTAATCCGAAATATGTGTTTGAGAATTGTTCCCGCCATTCCTGTGCGGTCTCCTGAAAACCCTATTAATTGATTAATATATTGATGAACGCAGCAACGCTTGGACAGAGTTTATTCATCAGATACACCTGATAAGGAATTGGTTTGATCTTCTTCATCATTGTCTAGATACATTACAACTCATTCTGTATTTTGGCGATGAGGTAAAATTGGACAAGGATATTGGATAATTGTAGTTTGTTGTTTTAAACCAATAACCGTTTTGATTGGACGCATCTTTTCTGGTCGAAAACCATTGGAAGAGATACATTCGTGGTCTCTAACATATTGATAAATATTGAGGGAAGTTTAGATGGACATACAAGAAGGTTTTTGAGTAATCATGTTAAAACTGACACGCAGATATAGTATACGGATAATCTGACATCCTCCCACTTCTCTAAATGTATGGTATAGACGCAAACGCATTTGATATAAACTGCTGATCGAAATATAATATCGATTTGTTTTGCCTAAGATATCCATGTAGTTTAATTTATGGTGTGAAATAAGTGGTCCACTCATGCATGACACCTCGCTGGTTTATGAAAATGCATCGAAAACGATGAACTATTTATACTACCTGGTGATGAAGGAATGCAAATTGCGTCATAGAAGTATCTATGTAATCTAGGTCCCCTGCAACACCCTATTGGGTGTCATGGCAGCTGCGTGTTCTTCTGCTTTTATATAGATATGATGTATTAACTGTTGACTGAGTGTGAATTTTTGAATTGTATATCATCGATTTTTCCTCCATCTCTGTACAATTATACGTTGTTTCATGTGTAAACCTGATAAAGACCGAATATATTATCGCTATGGGATACAGCAAACTATTCAAGTGCTTAATGAACTAGTCAATATTCGTTATCACCCTGCACACACACACACACACACACACACACACACACACACACACACACACACACACACACACACACACACACACACACACACACACACACACACACACACACACACACACACACACACACACACACACACACACACACATACACACACACCGCACACTTCCTTCTTCACTCTCTCACACACACATTCACTCGTGTATGCACTGATTTGAACACTTAGCACTCAATCACCTTGCACTCACTCACTCATTCACTCATTCATTCACTCAGTCATGTACTCGTTCACATTCTTATTCACTCACTCACTTGATCATGTACTAATTGACTTACGCATTCACTCAATCGATCATATAAACAGCCAGCCACACTTTCATTAACTCATTCACTCACTCACTCACTCACTTTCATAGTAACTCAGAGTTCATTCGCTCATTCTCTCAATCACACATGCCTACACATATGTTAGTTCACTCACCAAATATGAACACGAGCGAACACAAACACAGAGACGCTCTCACACCCATACCCGCAAATACACGCACACACACACATACATAAACAAGCGTGTGCACCCTAATGTTTTCCCAATACATTTCGCGCTACCGGAAGTATCCATCTTTGTTTTACAAACAGGAATTCATTTGCCGAGAGATCTGGATCCACCCATTGGCTGACTGCAACTTACGAAGGGCGCCCTCTACTTGATACTGAACGACCAACAGTAAGAAACTATCTTCAATACTAGACCTTGGTATTTCTTAAGATTCATACGCAATGACCGATAGGTGCCACAGACAATAATTCCACATGAAAATGCTAGCGTTGAAGTACGACAAAGTTTAAGCTAGAAACGAAATCAATGAATTTTACTCTTATGTACCAGTGTTAGTAGGTGCAATGAGCGAAATAAGTTATTGACGATGGCTGACTTAGTCGCTTGTTATTTTCTTCGTAAAGAGGGCGTGTGTGAACCGGGCGGAAGGGGTCAAGTGATAGAAGAGAATTATGCAAATATTTCACCAGCATTTTCTCACTTTTTGGCAATATCAGTTCAGCACCATAAATTACTTCACCGAAAGTTTAACGTGACTATGTCATGTCGATGCCAAAGACAATCTAAAATGGACATCATAGTTGATTTACCTGCTCAGGTATAACATAAAATGGCAAAAGGACAAATATAAATCACGTACATGCTGCAGAACGACACTGCAACAAATAAAACAGTATTAGGCAAAAAGACGAGATATACTACCAACGGATTATTGTCATCGCATCTGTTAGCAATGTTTGGGCACATGTACGAATGTGATGCACAGGTCATTGTGGAACAAATTGATACGATTCACAAAGAGATTAGGATTGGGACTAAATAACATTATTGATGCTCTTGATGCAGCCGATCAATGGTTATCAGTAATAATGACATCGTTATCAATAAGAAATATGGCTCTGCAAAGACATAACATTGATAAGGTCACAACTACTCATCAAGTATTCAGCATTCGTTTCCTACCTAACGACCGTCAAGCAGTTTGAGTAGGATGCAGCAACGCTTTCATTAAATCAATATCAATGACAAATACCATCTAACAGATATAAAACACACTGTTCTCTCTCATCAGCATGAAATAACACTTGAGTGACGTTGTGGTGTTAGATAGCCATAGGCACCGGTGGGGAAATGAGATGGATAGAAAGTTAGGCAGATACATAGGTAAGTAGGTGTAATTCAAGTGGATTGTGCCCAATGTCTGCACAGATATGGTAAATATAGAAACGAGGTTCAAGCATGTACTCCTATCGCTGAGATAAAACAGACAATACACTCACCTATATGCCCTGGACACCTAGTAAGAAAATTGAACAAACAAAGAGGTCACTACTGGTGACAGTTTCAGTTAGCCGTCGGATCCTCTGTCTTTTCCATAGTTATCCTGAAGCAATTAAATTACAGCATGTAATTATTTTAAGTTATATTGTGGTAGAGTTTCCTGTCAATAAATTATCTAAGGTGATTAGTTTGGGTAATTGACGTAACTTAACGTCGCTGTATATCGGTTTTTCAACCGACATCGATCGATGCCTGTATGTACTTGTTAAAACCTGCAGCGCAAACGTGCGAAATTAATGTTTTTTTGTGAGAATGTAAAGGCTTTCTAGCTAAATACGAATTATTCAATATTTCTATGACCTTTTTGTGTTACCAGCCCAAGCCATATTCAACCAAGAGTAAAGTAGCCTCACCGAGCCTATCAGTGAGAGTAGCCTCACCGAGCCTATCAGTGAGAGTAGGAGAGGCTCTCTATCCAAGATGCATTTGGTGGTTGTTTTCACAAGCGTTTTGTGTCTTGGTCGTATGTACTGTTCTACCCGATCAGAACAGTTTGAGCAAGTTCATGCCAATGTCCAGTTTAAAAATCTTGTTATTGTGCGAGCAATGCGAGTAAAGTCTCAGTCACAGTGCGCCATGGCATGTTTAGAGATGGGATCGGCTTGTGGCAGCTTCTCCATTGACGCCCTGAAGACCTGTAGACTCAGTGTTCTGAGTCTAACAAAATCTGTCAAGAACCCAGAACTGGTGTTTAACAGCAGCAATGGAACAAAGATATTTAGGAAAATGTCAGGTAAGAAAATATATTGTACTTCGAACTATGAATATTGTTATCAATGAGCGCAGTATTAGAATATGATGTATGGTTTCTTATCGAATCTTAAGAGGTTAGAAGTCGATAGATAATAGTTCTCTCAAAAGATAACTAGCAGTTGGTTCATTTGGCGGGATGGATCATTTGGATTCTGTAATATCTATGATGTAGTGATTCCTAGCTTATATGGTCGAAGTGACAGCTCGACGTTCCATGCATTAATATGACTTGGTGCATCATATTCGTTGATACATTGTCAAGTACCTTCAGTGAGGCACAGAGCCTCTTTTATTTACGATTGCATACAACGATGCCAATTATGATGAACTGAATGGAATTGGTAGCAATGGATAATGGAGCAAAACTGCTGGCTCGTGCAAGGTTCGGAAATGTACGAATGACTCCATGCGGATGCCGCCCAAATTTTCATTAGGAGCAGAACAAATATGGCCAGTGTGTACGGAATATTTAAGGAGGACATATATATGTATGTATGTATATATATATATATATATATATATATATATATATATATATATATATATATATATATATATATATATATATATATATATATATATATATATATATATATATATATATATATATATATATATATATATATCGATACCCATTACGATGTGGACGATGTGGAAAACCTGAATTATCTAAAGCCGATAAATGACATGGCTCGCATGCATTCGCGGAACAAAAAAGTGCCACATCTGGCATAATGACTTAGAAGAAAAACCTTTTGGGCATAGAATCATTTGACTTAATATCTTCAGTTCCTGAATAGATCCAGCTATTGAATAAACACTAACAGTAATGTGGCTTATCCTGTCCCCATACTCAAATGACGTCGACAAAGTAGGTGACTAATCGTACAAGCATATATATATATATGTATGCGTATATAAATATATATATATATATATATATATATATATATATATATATATATATATATATATATATATATATATATATATATATATATATATATATATATATATATATATATATATATATATATATATATATATATATGATATGATATGAGAAATTAAATTCATGAAAACATTTGCTTAGAATTTAACCATATACTTTAATTGTTAAAGTTAATCGATATCTGCATCAGTGAACACAAATTACAATAAATCCTTATATTTGCTTATCTCAACATTTTCGCTGTTCCTATATGATTACTCCACGAACAGATCCGGACATAGCGTTCCTTGATACCCAGGAATCTTCGTACATCATTGGTCTGAGTCCTGTCACGTGGCACACTGCTCGTGACCTCTGTCCTTTGTACGGTCGCGGTTTTCAGTTGGCATCCATCGCTAGTGCTGCGGAACAAGACATGCTACGACCCTGGCTTCAACAGCTAAATCAGCGGGTAAGTTTGTACCTGAAGCATGAAGCATAATCTCATTGGATGCATATAACATCCCCCTGCCCAGTATCATTGCAATGACTAGTTATTTCATGTCAATTACGAGGAGGGCAGATAATACTGCTTACTTTCGTTCATTTACATTGCTTCCTTTTTATGTTGTATATCTTTATTTCCAGCAAGCAAGAAACCTGGTGTTTGCATGTTGTAAGCGTTATCACACGAGAGGCTGTTGGCATGGTATTGTTAACATACACTACAACTAGTGTGGACTGGCATTGTATGGGATATGTCTTGCAGGAACTGAATGTCATCGTGTCAGGATCCGACGAGCAGCACGAGGGATGCTGGTTATGGGCCAACCCGGTCATCTCTAGACTAGATGCTGGTTTCACTGATTGGGGCTCTGAACAGCCTAACAACTGGAGAGGTAACCAAGACTGTCTGGCATTCCGTCCTAATAGGGGGTTAAACGACATATCATGCCATGAACCATATCCGTACCTCTGTAAAAGGTCGGCACAAGGCGGATCAATAGTTCAGCCTAGCATTGATGACGTTCTCTATAGCAGTCTGTGCTAGGTGAGATATGGTAAAATGAATTATTCAATACTGAATATAACAGTATGTAATATTGTGTAATTGTTGATAATTTTGCGTCATTTCCTGCTCTACCCTACCCGACGCAGCAGGGCACTGACCCTGTGATTAGAGTGGCTTTGGCTGTCAACAAGTAATGGAGATGTAGAGCTATCACATGAATTGTTGCCTAATTCTAGATTCTCATGTTTGCTATTTAATGCACATAAATGTGTGATTTTATGTATCAATTATGCAGCATGCGCAATATAAAACCTGCCCACTATTAAGTATATGCATTTAATCATCTCAATAAACACACGGGATTCACCAACACGTTCTTTAATCATCTCAATAAAACACACGGGTCACCAACTCGTTCTTTAATCATCTCAATAAAACACGGGATTCACCAACTCGTTCTTTAATCATCTCAATAAAACACACGGATTCATTCTTTAATCATCTCAATAAACAACGGGATTCACCAACACGTTCTTTAATCATCTCAATAAAACACACGGGATTCACCAACTCGTTCTTTAATCATCTCAATAAAACACGGGATTCACCAACTCGTTCTTTAATCATCTCAATAAACACGGGATTCACCAACTCGTTCTTTAATCATCTCAATAAAACACACGGGATTCACCAACACGTTCTTTAATCATCTCAATAAAACACACGGGATTCACCAACACGTTCTTTAATCATCTCAATAAAACACACGGGATTCACCAACACGTTCTTTAATCATCTCAATAAAACACACGGGATTCACCAACACGTTCTTTCTTATCAGCAACTAGGCACGTTATACATTGCTGGATATTTAGGAAAACAAAGTACGCATCGTAGGGAAGGGTGAGGTGTGTGTGTGTGGAGGGTGGGGGGGGGGTGTGTGTGTTTGTTGAGTGTAAATATATCCGCTTGCATTTCGATGCGTTATAGGGGTTGATGGGGTAAGTGTTATGATGATCGCTTAAAGTATAGCACACATGCAATCGGTGGTAAAAGTGTGAAACCGATGATGATATTTTCAGATAAAGCTGGTTATCTAAGAGCACAAATAGCAACGCATAAAGTAGATAGGCCATATAAGTGTCACATTTGTGGAACGAGCTTGCGAATAGCGGTACCTATACGGTCACATGAAGAAAAACAGCCAGAAAAAAATGGACTGTCGTCGAATGCATAGTGTCTATGAATCTCCGGTGGTGTGATGATTTGGTCTGTAAGTTATTTGCTATTGATTCGATGAAAATGAAAGCTGGATGGCTCCATTCTGACAATTAATCCAATTCATATTCACCTGATTTACCAGACCAGTTATATCTTATGACTTCTAGTTGTGTATTACATGACATAGATCTCATCTCAAAGTTCGATCATTTAATAATCACGATGAGATTTGGGGTAAGGGACATGGGAAAGTTATGTGTAATCATTCCTTCAGAATCTCACTGGATATATAAACATCAACATTTCTTACAAATGAACCTTTATGAGATACCATGTCTTGATGATGAACATAATATGCTATATGAACTGGTATGGACGCGATCTGACCTCACAAACACTCCCTATACTAGAAAATCGCTTGACACGCAGCCGGTTTCGAACCAATGATCCCTCGACCTGGAGCCCTTTACCTTAACCACTGCACTATTGTGTCCCACCGCCGTTAACATCATACAGCATGGAAACAAGGGCGTTATTGAGTCCTCAAATATAAACATTGCAAATTGCCGTACACAGTAGATAATTGGATTTATACATAAACTAATCATGAAGATTTCAGTTGCTCTAATACGCGTAATTGCCCTTTTATGGGTTGCGTTTTTCTCTGACATTTGCGGAGGAACCTTGTCAGCACTCATCAGTAAAGTCAAGCGATTAATTGTTCGCAGAGTTTCTATGGATTCTTTGGTGGTTTGATTTGTTCTTTTTACTCATCATGTAACATTATTTACTTGAACAAAAGAGCCATGTTCATATCTGACTCAAATAGCACTGATCTACGGACGAAAGAAATGAGCTACAGTTATCACTAGTGTTTGCTTTGATATCGTCCTTACCTTTCCCCACTCCCTCTCATACTATCATTCTCTTTCATCCCGCCCATCCATACCTCCTCTTTATCGCCCCGCCCATCCCTACCTCCTCTTTATCGCCCCGCCCATCCCTACCTCCTCTTTATCGCCCCGCCCATCCCTACCTCCTCTTTATCGCCCCGCCCTCACACACATTCACAAGGTAAGGTAAGTATAGGGTTTAACGGCACACCAACGCTCATGTGTTATATGGTGCCAAGAAAGATTAATTGATAAGATTGACCTGATTAAGCAGCCGCCTTGTAGGATAAATGAAACGATTATCCTAGGGCTACCAGATGACACTCAAGGAACAGAAAGTCGTCAACACATCTGATGGGCAGGTAGGTTTATAGGCGGGCCGGTAACTTTTTCCCGAGTGGCCGGTACCTGAAAAAAGTTAGTTTCCATCCCTGCACATAGTCATACCTCATGCAATTGCTCATTTGCTATTGCCCATGGACTCCCATGTCACCACATCTTTACAGTTCGGGAAAGAAGTGGTCTGAGTATTTTTTTCCACTCACCATGTATTGTACGCATGGACAAAATAGCCAAAATCAACCACATTCGTACGGCTGCCGTACGAATAGCCAAAATCGACCTTATTCGGCTGCCATTTCCGATTCATTGAAATGCATATGGTTATGAACACTAACATTTGGATGGTGGATCTGGCGTTTGATAAACTGAAAGGTAGAGCACGGAACGAATAACCTGCTATCGGCCACAGAGCCTCAAAAGATAGCTGCGATCGCCCAATTTCGACCAATGAGAACACAGCGATGGCGCACATGATTCAACCAAAGTTTCAGCTCAATAAATATATTGAACCATACATAGTTCACCTGCTTCTATTCTGAAAATAGCCGGGTTGGCCCAAATCCAGGATCCCTCGTGCTGCTCGTCGGATCCTGACACGATGACATGCTGTGCCTACCAGGCATATCACACAGAATATCAGATTAATTCAGTTTTTGTTCATGTTAACGATATAACACAGAACGTCTCCACGTTTGTTTAACGCCTACAACATGAAGACACCGGGTGTTCTTTGTTGTTGATAATAATAATTCATAATAAGTAGGCAATATGAATACATAAAACTAGCAGAACTATCTGTGTTCTTTGTTATTGACATGACACCAGTGGTTATTACAGTCTGCGTAGTGGTATGCCATCGTTGCAAGTATATTTTAGGATGAAATCAAAATATGTATTGCGAGCTTAACACACAAAACATCTGTTTTGCAGAGCAGTACTGCACAACCTTTACATCAAAGCATTTTACATCCAAGATGTAGTGTCAAGCATTTTTCGCGGTGAGCATCATTGAAGTTTGCTAATATTTTCTGATCACTTCAACAGTTTACTTCCCGGTTAGGATGCGTTAAATTGGCCAACCAATCATAGCTGGATACTAGACAACTTGGTCTGCGAGTATGCCAACATTCACAATAAATCCTATTGAGAAAAACAACAGAGAGGAAGATATAACATATAACATATTTGCGTATGCAAATGACAATGTTAGGTGTTATCTGAGCTAAGCTGTCTTTTCGCACTAAACAATTGTTGTTCGTGGTCAGGCTTGTGTTAAGTTGTCAATTGCTCATGCTTCAGCTATACATGGTCGCTTTGCTTTCCAATGTTTGTAAGTCAACAGAGTTGAAAATAGTTCAGGGTTCCCTAATAGTGGAATGCACTTCATGTGAATAACTGGGTACGCATCCATATCTATTCCGTAGATGAAGGACCGGATGGATAGTTTATAAGGTGGCATTAAGACGGCGCCATCTTATATCAAGCAAGGACCAGAGAGTTTCAGTTTTGCACACATGTTACTCCAGTGGGCTCTGTTGCTTTAACTTGCTACTATTTATTGCAAGCGTTTCTTCAGGGATCATATAAAGGAATTATTTACCTGACGGTTGTTTTCATAAATACCTTTCTCATGAAATAGTTATATGGTTTCGTTTCGGGAACACTAGTATTGTTCGTCACATCTAACCTTGTTAATGAACAAACGATCCGTTCTTCAAAGTAGCAAATGCCGACCAGTTGTTGTGTAGTTCAACCCTCTCCTACACAATGGTGTCACAAACAAACCGGAACAATCTGCTGTGCTATCTCTTATATTGCTCAAAAGCAGACTGGGTTCTGCCAACTTCATCTCGCTCTTCACATCACATAAAATATAACATCAGCATTGGATGTAATAGACAGGGAGTCAGCTGTGGTTTCTTTCTTACGGTATGATGTATAGCACATTGATATACCACAGCAACATACAACTTTGCGGTTTGGCCACAAAGTGCTTTTAATGTTGTTGTTTTTTTTTACTGCGGCCCTGTAGCAGGGAGTTAGTTTAAATCATTGCATTGTACATATTTTGATGGGCAAAGTGTTTTATTAGCTTATCTTTTTATCATGTCACCTGTTCAATATTTTTTGGCCACTGGCTTATCTCGATTTAATATGATTAGCTTATTGGGATGCCACGTGGCTTCCTTTTTAATTTTCATAATCGTCAAGGAGGCGTTTAATGAATGTGTATCATTTGTGCTAGCTTAGGGTTGTTTGTTGTGGAACAAAAGTCAGTTATATATTGGTAGAAGTCAAACATTGAAAGGGGAGAGCGGAAATTCACGTACCCAACATCCTTCACTCGGCATTAATTATGATAATGATATATATAAATTGGTAGAACATTGACAGGGGTGGGAGGGAAATACCTAATATGCCGACCCCTACCTGCGGGTCACACACGAGCACACTTTACGTAGAAAATAAAAAGCGACGAAGTCAAGCATCCTCAATAACTTCGCTCAAAGCACCTACTTACATCGATTCATAAGAGGAAAAATTCATTGATTACGCTTCTGGCTTAAACTTTGTCGTACTTCAACGCGAATTACAGTCTGTGGCGCTCGATCAGTCATATGATAATAAAGCAGCTTATTTGAACAGACCGCCCCCTTAAAAATGTAGTTAACGTGATGATAAGCACCGCAATGCATCACACTTACACAATACACCTCAGATCCGTCATATATTGCACATTCACATTAGAACGTACTCCATTATATAACAAACATTCAGCCTATATCACAGAGCCATCATAAAGCATAGATCTACCATACAACCCACATCCACTTTGTGTCATATATATACTGTACATTACGATTCGTCCATACACCTTACATCAAACATATATTGTAGATACATCATACTCTGCACACTCGCTAGACAGTTCACATCCAACCTTTTAGATCCACCATGCAACACTGATTCCGATAAAACATTCCTCATATTACGAATCCGCAACACAATGCACATTTCCCATACCTCAAACATCTTATTTATGCTGCAGACGGGCGTCTTGCTAGCTAATTGACGATATCGATCGATCGTTTACCGCTTTACTTGTAATGCTCATCTTGTAATGACGGATATAATTCTTGGTTTAGTTTTATGCATTTCTCTTTGCACTTCAAATAACCAGTTAATATATGCCGCTTTCGTTAATAATGGAATTAGTTATTGTCTGATTGATGAGGATACGAGGTCGTTCAATGGAAATACATAAGAAAAGGCCAGTTACTTTCGCTGCGACAACAGTTGAGCAACAAAGCGCAGTATGAGTGTCATCACTCTGTACTGATCACGACGCAGTGTGAGTGTCATCTCTCTGTGCTGATCACGACGCAGTGTGAGTGTCATCACTCTGTGCTGATCACGACGCAGTGTGAGTGTAATCACTCTGTGCTGATCACGACGCAGTGTGAGTGTCATCACTCTGTGCTGATCACGACGCAGTGTGAGTGTAATCACTCTGTGCTGATCACGACGCAGTGTGAGTGCTGATCACGACGAGATAGCCGGAAAAGAAAGCCGGATATCATTAAGGAATAAGTCCGGTTCTCATTTGTTCGCTAGTTTGGTGCGTATGAGTAGTATAGGTAATGGTGGTTCCAGAACATACAACCAAATGGAGACCCCACGTCCTACCCAAACCACCCAACCCAGCCCAGCCCAACCTATCCCCGGCCCGACGTAGGTTGGCCTGGTCTAGGTGGTCCTGGACTAGGGATTCTTGGGTATAGGTTGGGTAGCTAGTGGCCCGGCGCTTGAACGCGTGGCATCTGAAACCAGGCCTATGGTGTCGTTTGAATGAGCTAATGACACCCACAATTAACTCAGCATTTACACAATATACTCAGCATATTCAACGGATGCGTAGAGCGAAATATCCAATTATACGAATTCTATTTCGATGACTGCAGCAACTCGTCAACCTTTTAACCAGAATGCTTTTATCGATTTTATAATCGTCTAACTTCAGTTTAATGATATGAATACATTATGACTAATTCTATTTGTTAGTGAGGAGATAAAATCAAAAAAGCATATAAAAAAAATGCTACATAATCGGCCGCATTTTCATAACGGATGATTGTCCTGTTCTGCCCACTTAGCACCTTGTTGGTATTCAAAGCTCGCCGTCGTTATCTGTCGGCGCTGCGCTAATTGATTTTCGGCTGTTCGCGAAACAACAACGAGCGAGAGATCGCTCCAGGCCATGGCTGCTCCATCCACCAGATGCTAGGTGTATGCAATGAACTTACTAATTGTTTAGAAAAATATCGCTTTTCATGGAATTTTCATCGCAATGAAAGAGATTCACCTGAGTATGGCTTCAATAGAGCCTTGCGTTTTTTGGTTAATGTTTCTGCGAGGGGAGGGATTTCAATAAGATAAGTACATAATCTATAAACCGGGCATGATGTTTGCCCCTGAGGCAGCTCGTCTTACTATAAAACATGCTACTTCAGCACACGAATTGCAGTCACTCACTAAAGCTTGTTACCAACGCGGCATATTCTATTGCCTCGGCCAAAAATCGATGTACGTGCGTAACTGTATATATATATAGAGCAAGAAGACTGGAATTCCAAAACAAATGAGTGGAATATTTTGCTATATCAATACATATATCACACTGGAACATTAAGCCAGCTCTCTGAAAAAAAATCAGATCATGCATTAACATTGCTGGCGAAGATGTTGAGGCGAGCTAGCGGATCGGCGCTCGGAAGTTTGGCTTCAGAAACCGAGCGCCTGTGGGTAAGCTAAGTGCCGTTGATTTGTACTGTTTATCATGTCTGTTGTCTCTTTTATTGTTGCATAATTGTTTATCAGCAGATGATGTTTGTCCCCGTTTGTTTGTTCGGCTTGTTATCCAAAACATGTTACATAGGAAGCAATTGGTTAATTTTGTGGCCTCGACCTATGCAAGTCATTTTCCAAATACAGTACATTGCCTGTGTATTAATAACATCACCACCATTTAAGGTGAACTAACGGATGTGATGTATTACATTACCAATGAGTACCCAAGAATGCTGATAATAAAAAGTCGGTGACATTATCATTTTCTTTCTCCATCATTCACTCACTCATTCTCCATGCACATCACATTCCTGTTACCATATTAATTCGATATTTATACATAAGCATCAGTCAAAATAGCTCAAACAGTGTGCTTACTGGAGAGCTACCACGTATCATGGTGTTTTGAAATATCTCTGCGCTAGCCGACACCGTGATATTTCACTGTGGATATGTTGTAGCGCTTGAATCAGATGTAATGCCTTAAGCATATGATTCAGTCAATTTTACCTAGCTGATCGATCTGCGTCTGAAGAATGTATATAAAGTTATGCAGACGGCATGTACAATAAAAAAATAATGAGGGCATCCATCGAGTGCATCTGGTTAGGTCACTCAAATTGTTGCCACGAATAGGGAATGATAGAATCACCTGGTTAGGGATCACACTCATTGATGATATTTGCTTTTTACTTAGCAATGTAGCTAGATTGTGACTAACTGATGTACAAGGATGTTTCTGTTATGTAAACACCATTTGTCTGCAGTAGCGTTTGAATAGAAGTAATGCCTTAAGCAAATGATTCAGCCAATTACCTAGCTGATCGACATTCTGGAGAATGATATTAAAGTTATGCAGACGCATGTGCAACAACTGAATGCACTATATATTTTATACACTAAACGGAGCATAGACCACGAAACCCATGTGACTAAATGATGTACAAGGATTTTCCGCAGCAATTGGTCATGTAAACACCATTTGTCTGCAGTATTACGTCATCCTGATGCTCGGGATTGAGCTTAGAATCGATATGTATCATTGTCCAACGTATAGGAAACATTTGCAATAATATACTCGATACATTAAACGGATGCATAGACCACGTGGTATAAATAATATATACAGTTACTGAATAATTGGTCAGCGGTTCAATTGACGTCTCTGACCGATTTACAACATGATTGATAGCCGCACTTTGTACTGGTGGAATGTCAACATTGCATTTTGCGTCAATATGTTGGGGCGATTCTATTTGTAATTTACCGCCTCCTGTAACATCCTGGTGGGTATCAAGGCAGCTGCGTGTTCTTCTGCTCTTATGTAGATTCGATTTATTGACCGTTTACAGCAAACCCATTTCTATGACGTATCTTTTAACTAATATAGGCGATTAAGTCCTTTTAGAGTCACAACATTGTACATTGCCTGTGCACTTGTTACCTCAGCTCTATGGTAGATGAACCAATCGAGGGAGAATGCCAGGACGACCGTGTGTAGGAGGCGCCGCAGAACATTACTGATAGGCATAAAATCATCTGCAAGTCGAACCATTATTTAATCAAAGGTTGTTCTTTCATCTACCACAAACAAATAGTGAAAATAACAGTTGAGGCTTCGCAATATGATATACAGTCTTTCACATTCGGACGCGAGGTTTCGGAAACAACGAAGTCAATAGCAACGTCATGCGTTATTCAACGGTCTCTTATTCAATATATAGCATGACTTATATGGTACATGGCCTCAAGTTATGGACAAATATATTGTCGCAAACTTAACATTGCGAACCATTCAAGAGCTACCTGGATCAGTCCATATTAATTATTTTAATTCACTCACTCACTCACTCACTCACGCACTCACTCACTCACTCGCACTCACTCACTCACTCACTCACTCACTCACTCACTCACTCACTCACTCACTCACTCACTCACTCACTCACTCACTCACTCACTCAATCTCTCTCTCTCAGTGATCAGTGATGTTCGTGCGTGTACATTTGATCTAATGATCGTTGACTCTGATTGTCCATTAGGACATGCCAACTGCATCATGATGGTGGACTACCCTTCTTGTAGTCGACCAATTGATGTCGTTGCGGACTTGTCTCTCTAAATACTAGCACCTTAATGTGTCTAGAATCAGTGGTCTGACCAGTAAAATGTCTAATAGTTTCTGAAGTTGATCATCATTATACGCATGCCGTTCTAACACTTGGAGCATAATCTGAAATCTTAATGCTGATTGCTCTGATATCCATTACAAGTGCTGATAAACATGTCATGCTGCGACCCTGGCCTCAACCGCTAGTTCACGACGTAAGTTTTAAACTGAAACATCTACTTCTGATGAGCGCTATTTTTGCCATGTTAATAAAAAGGAACGCAGATAGATCTACTTCTCTTTGTATTGATTACCTATTGAATATTATTTTTCTCTACAATAAAGGACACCTGCAGTAGTCTGGTATTCTGATATGCACAGCGCGTCTTCCTGTCAGGAGCTGAGGAGCAGCACGAGTGATGCTGGTTATGGGCCAACCCGGCCTTCTCCAAACTAGACGCTGGCTTTACTGATTGGAGCCTTGGTGAACCCAACAACGCAGGAGGTAACGGGAACTGCCTGACATTGAATTGCAATTCGATGACGTTAAACGATGCACCATGCCACCTGCCGCTTTAGTACCTTTGTAAAAGATCGGCTCGAGGTGGATCGATAATCCAGCCTAGTATCGATGACGTACACAGTAGCAGCCTGTGCTAAATCCCGAAATTCTTATTTGAGTTTGTAAGATGAGCACAATGTATATAAATATACCAGGTTGCTATATTTGTGTAACCATTGATACACCGCGTGTCATTTCATGTGTTGTATGTGCCACCAGCAACATATTCAATAGTGGCACAATATCAATATGAAGTCCGATGCTGCATTCACCCTTAAAGAAGTCTTCAGCTAAAAATATTTGATAGAAATGTACGCCTAAAAGAATTCTAGATCGATTCAATCCATTTTGTTTATTGTTGACGGTACTTATTTATGTACCATGGTATTCTCAACTATTCTATCATCATCTATTTGAGCAATTAGTCGTTTACAGGTCCGATAGATTATATACTGTGCGACTTTTCCGTCAATAAAAATGTCGATGTAAGCATAAAAATATCTTACAAACTTTATCCCGCACAGATAGACAATCTGCTGCAGCACCAAAGACGATTGGCCATGTAACATGCTATTGTATAAATCCTTGAAGCAGTTGTTGTTGCAGCTGATAAATCTCAATTGCACTGTGGTTTAAGGACATAATTCACTTTTAGAATAAGTATCAGAGCTTTTGGAAGCATCTACAATCTGGTGATATGGATTCACGGCACATAGATTGTTGAAAACTAACCAACACCAAGGCGGCATAACCCAGTCGATATCGCATGATAAATCAAAGACGAAGCTTAGAAATCCCCAATGACCACATTAATTATGAAAAATAATTTCATGTAATAGTAATGTCTAAGATCTATTTAGTTCAAGCAATTATAATCGTAGACAGACACCAATGACAGTTACACACAATATTTCAAGTGTCCTGATAGTGAATCGGCAAGAATATCAGAGTAAGCAGTATATTTTCTGGACAGCACATTGTACTTGTAGTTGCACAAAATATAGATCAGGATTTAAAAATGATTGCTGGATTCATCTCACGGGAACTATTAATTTGCCAGCAAATATTATAATTCATCATTGATTCATTTTCCACCCCTGTTTCGTGTGTGTATTCCTCTCGAGATATCAGATTAAGAGCCTATAATTTTCCTTGGCCGCCTAAGGTTGACAGTTTTGCTAGAATACGAATATTGGTGGCTGTCACATGCGCCAAACCGGGAAAGGCCTAAAGCCATACAAATATGAACTCATGTGTAGGTACCAGTAATGTAGCTTATACGCTGTATAATAACAGTATTGAACTGATATATGTGTGATTATATGGCCATGACGTCATTATCGTCGCCAAGTCTCATGAGGGAATACGTGTGTCGTTCGCTCTCAAGTAGCTTTACTAGGTAGGAATAGATATTTTTTGTTAAACCACAATCCCTTGCAATGCAATACCAAATTCAACATATCGTGAATTAAAAAGTTTTCAAAAAACTCAATAGGTTGGTGGTGCAAACTCCTGAATGAATGAATTTTCCCGATGTGTATTGCTCAGGAAGTAGATTCATTAATAAAAGTGATCAAGTATATGATCACTTATTTAATTAATTTTTCAAATCACACATCTGTAAGATATACAAATCAAAATCCCATGAATAAACAAACGTTGACATGATTTAAGATAATTTATTCATCTTTTCGTTTGAATGTAAAGTTAAAACAGTTCATCCACAGGACCCAGAGAGTCGAACATTTAGTAGCTTACATCCTACAAGTATTCCAAATGGTAAAGCAAGTTCGGTTGCATGCTGAGATCTATTCAACAATTTTTGTTTAAGATAGTGTTCAGTTAGCTTGCCACTTATATGTTTCCAGTATATTTATTGCTATAGATATCAAACTGATCGGCCAGTGATTTGCTACATGTTGCCTGTTGTGAATATAGGCGTCACGTTTTCACATTTCCAATCGCCTGGAACATACCCTTAGTTTATGGCCTGTATAAGTCTAACGATCAGTGGTAGCGACATCTCAATCGCCACCTTCCTTCAGAAGCCGAGGGTAGAGTGTATCTTAGATAGGTTCCTTTTTCCGGTTTAAAGCAGTTATCAATTTTAGGACTTCACCCTGGTGGATGGGTAGATCTTCTGCGTCACCGACATCGAATTATCCAACTGGCTCAGAGAGTCTTGCTATCTCATATGTGAAAAAGTATGCAAAGTAATGGTCTATTCTCAATTCTTCAAACGGCACTAGCTTTTCTTTCCAAACTCGCGCCGTCCATTCAAGAAGCATCAGCAATTATCCCAAGCCAAACATTCAAGATATATTTACATATCGACACATATAACGTAATGACCCCTTCGAGTCATAGCGTGTCAATATAATGAATTATTTGGTTGGTTACAATAACTAGTATAAATAAATCCAATTTACACCACAAAATACCGACCAAGTTTTGATTATCAGTACTTTACATATAAAAACTTTCCTCATGTAACTATATGACTCTGTCATATACATACTTCGTCTTATCTCGGTAAGCCAACGGTCGATGAACGGTCTGTAGGGAAAATTCCACTTTTTAAGAGTATGTGAGATAGCGTTTCAAAACCCTAAAAATCGCAAAAAAACTCTCTTTCCCTGACGTGGTATCTTTTTTCTCTCTCCTCTAATTTCCGATTGCTTACTGGAAAAAGTCCATCCTTGTGTTCTTGAAGTAGTGTAGCTCCAAATCAGGCATGCGTTAAAAAGGCCAATCCTTTAGAAGCATTTTCAATGTAGTATACGCATTCTCTTGAGGTTTATCTCACACGATCTTTGTTGGTTGTCCCTGCTTTGTGATACCTGTAGACGAAAATTCTGGGATTTTGTACAATCGAGTCAATTTGATAAATGACCTTACTTCCGTTATTGGTCTTGGTACGTCTCGATTGTGCTGTATACTCTTGTCATGTAATGCCAGCACACCTTCTTCAAGGTTGTCATGGTATGTCTTAACCTTGCTATTGACGTTGATACCATAGTCATTCTCCTCAACCCTCAATGGTCCTTTCCGTCGCACAAGAGGCTTGCTGTGGTCAGTTAGCAACATCCATTTACTTGATTTGCTACAATAGTTGTTGTGATGATCAGACGGACGTAAGCTAGTCGTTCTAAGGGAGTTTGTATCAATGTTTATAAGACACTTGTTAGGACTTAGGACCCGTTTAGAATATGCAATGCAGGCGTGGTCCCTATTCCTTCAACATGACCTTGATATATTAGAAAGACTGCAAGGTCGTGGTACTAAGCTGGTACGTCTGAGTTAGGTTACGAACGAAGATACGCTTGTCAGGACTGACAACCCCTTAAAACACGGCACCAAGGTCTCCTTAGGGACCTCATACAGGTATGCAAAATGTTAGATGTATTGTATATTATTAGTGTTGATTTGCGTTTGCTGTGGTTAGAAACAAAGGACAATTAACTAACTCAACCACCAGGATCCCATTGTCAACCTGTATGAGTCTCAAATCGAGCCAACAGGTTGCCCTCCTATAAGTCACCTCTGACGAAATGCAAGAGGATACAGTGGGCCTATTCTTCATCCTGATGCATAGGGGTTTCTTTGGGGTTGGTAGCTCAATAAGAAAAAACATATTGTATGTTTTCAAACGGAATGACATCTTAATGAAACATATGTGCAGATGGGCATCATATTGAAGTTACATGTCAATCTTTGCCGAACTGCCATTAGCATTATTTCACACTTGGTTTATTTTACACAAATTTTCCTCTAATACCTGAGTGGTTAAAGGTCATGCAAGATAGATTTTAAGTTTGCAAGGAAACAAACATCATATTAAAGAAACGCGCGATCAAAAATCAACCCTCATTGGATTAACATCGTAAAGGAAAGGTGTAACAAGAAAACATGCCACCAACGTTTACCAGTAGATCGTGAACGGACAGAACTAATTGTGAATGCAAGAACCCAATCTCTAAATGTCCACGAGTTCACCACCAGGTTAATCAATACATACATAAATTCAAGAACTGTATCGCATTGTGGAAAACTATGAGCATAAGAATATGACTCAAGAATTGTGTGAAGGTGATTCTCTATCCAGGCAATCTATTCAGATAAAGGATGACCTGAATCTGCCTGAAGTAACAAAAAGACACCAACCAGAGACCTCAGGAAACACACAGCAGCTGTATGAGGCAGCCTGACCAACAGATCAACAAGTACCTAGGATTCTGTCAACAAACACCCTCATCACAAGCAGAAAACACCTACCTGGTAACCTGCTGCCGTTAACAACACATCGCCAAGAATGAAGACAAATATTTAGCCAAACCTACTCACCATACCACCAGGCAGGTAACGAGACATTCAACACCTTGAAAAGTTATAGCTTCTAGTTCAGCTAGCTTTTCAAGTCACTTTCTTTTCAACTCACTTTGATTCAGAAGTTTGAGTCCGGCGGGGCAATGGTACTCCCCGTCTTATAGTGGATGAAATAAAATAAGTTACACAGGGTTTTTCTTTATTGTCCAAAACAGTAACTATTAACGTCGTTTGTCCGCACACAAATTTCCACTAAGTCCAAATTTATAAGGTCCCTGTGTAGCTGACTACACTACACTTGATTGATTCGTGACGACGTCAGAGGTGAGTGAGCCCCGAGATGATGATGAACTCCTATTTATATCCGTCCTCATGGCGTGAGGCCAAGTGATGTCCACTACCTCATCGATGCCTGGATATCGGTGATTGACAAAGTAGCACGAATCCTCTTCATACACACTACTAATAAAATGATAACTTCTCTTGAACGAGAGTGAAGACGAATTTCAGTACGTGACATATACAAGATTTCCCATCACTTTCCGATATATACAACGTATCATTCACACAATTATCAACCGCAGCTGCTACTGTGAAAGGGAAACCCTCCAGAAGGTAAGAGGGCAACCGTGACTGTACATAATATTTCTCCTCATCTAAGCCCTCATCTCTCCTAGTGATAAGCTACTTGATACATGAAAGAGGCTACATGAACAATTGGCACGTTTCCTATACTTGTAAATATCAAGCACCCTAACCCGATCATGCACTCGTTTGACAACTTACATAATACATTCTAGCAGGTAGATTTTAACTATTACCAGAAGGTCATATACAAGGTCACCTTGTACATGTCAGACTTTACAACCTGTCACCGATTGTTCTGCCAGTCATCAAATCTGACAATAGCAGATTGTACATGATGAAAACTCTAGTTGGAACTGTACGACACAACAGAGCAGCACTTGTGCATCACCTAAGCAGCCAGTGTTACATGCTGATGAGCCACAGCCACAGGTACCTCCACAACCACAAATGACATAATGCATTCATCAGATGAGGGTCTAATCAGGTGGCAATAATAATAATACCAATCTGATAGGTATTAACAATAAAGAGCTAAAAATATTGGACGGTATAAACTTGTTATTTGTGAAAACAAATGTATGTGCTACAAAATGATGAGGATTGATGGTGTAGAAGCGGCAATAATCTAAAAATCTGAAGTTTGGTATACAACCAAATAAGGTATGTCACAAGATGTGCCCTCTATAACAGCTTTTTACATCAAAATATTTAATACTTTTAAAACTCGGTTTGATTTTATTATATTTGTCCTATGCAGTTTAACTGTGGGTGCTTGTTGTGATTATTGTTGAAGAAAAATTTTCCCAGGCATAAAATAACTATTTTGTTGGTGGAATGACTAATCAGAGGACTATCTATCAATATGGCAACGCCAAGAGACATTGGATCGACTGCCTATGTGGGTTTGTTAATTTAATGGTAGCACATTAATTATTTGTTCATTTTATTATTGGGGGTTTTTTTTTGGGGGGGTGGGGGTGGTGGAGGGTTGGCACAGAGGCTAGATATTTAAGTGTGCTAAGCACAATCATAGAGCACATCGCGTTGTGATATCTTTCATCCATCTTTCATGGCTAAATTCATGAAATGATTGGATTATCGCTCTCACGTCCAAACAAAGAAGGATTATGATTATTCATTTTGAAATAAGCTACATCTTTAATAAACAACGATGTCTAAATAGCTCATTGATATCCAGAAAACATGAAAATATACATTCAATCAATCGATCTTACCAAAACAACTGAGTTTGTGCCCATCATCGTTTCCGAACAAAATAGTGAACAAACTTGCAGCTTTCACAATTTTGCACCCCACCAACTTGTCCCACATCAGTTTGGTTAAGCTGCGGCGGAATAACCACTCTGTGAAAGTTATTCATCATATAAAGGGAGGTTTCCTTTGTTTGACAATTTGAAACAATAAATCATCGGTTTGATAATAATCTATCACAGACAGGCAACCGCATCGACACATTTCGGGTTGGGCGTAAATTTCTTCGAGTGACTGATTCAAATTGTGAAGTTTGGAATTAATGAAACCCGAACCATGTAATTGTCTTACGTTCTTTGAATACTCCACGAGTGTGAGCTCGGTTCCCATCAGTCAGTTTCGCCAGAAACAATACTTGAATGGCACCAAGGAAATGAATGTGGCTAGTAACTAATTGATTGATAAAACATGATTTTGCGCTTGGGAAAACCAAAATAAGTTAAATTTCTAAACAACGTTGTATAAAAACCCGACGCGCATAAGAAACGACGAATGTTTTGATAGATCATGTCCATTATAAAAGTTTGTTAGTGGTTTCATCTTTCAAATATGTTTTTTTTCAGTTCGGACGATATTTGACTTGTCAATTATGTATAATAAACTTTGATGCAATCGTAACCGGAAACGACGCCATCAACAACCATGACACTTTACGATGCAACTAACTATGTCACTTATAGCCTTTGACAATTTTTTTTTGGCCCTCTGAAGGTTATTAATGGTTTTATAGGCAATTGAAATTTTGTGGGTTCATTTTCTAAAAATTTGGACCGATACCATAATATTTCGACCTAAGGCGCTTGGGAAAAACCATAGATTTTTTACAGAACCATATATTCCAAAGAATACCTTGACCTTAGTTTGAGGTCAAGGTCAGCAAAAAATGTCTGGAATCTGCGCAACAATGTTGCCGACCTTTCATAAAATAAATTCGAAATTTAAAAAAAATGGCGACCTGAATTGCCTGCCCCAAAAAAGTTTACAACCACACATACAACATTATTATATTTATCTCATCAATAATAATACTTTCACATAAAAGATTTCATTGAATCGATTGATCAGCTAAGGGAACATAGGATTATAAAAACAAAGATGTATTCGTATTACTGAGCATTATATATTTGTCTTCAGGGATATGTTTAGACAATGAGTTATCATTAAAGATTATTCTTATTCTAAACTAGGATAAGATGGTTTCGAAATAATAAAAATATATATTTAATAACTAAATCAATAACTAAACATTTACACAATAAAATATTTCATCGAAACAATTGATAACCTAAGGTAACGTATCTACTAAGTAAAGTTTTTGTTCTTATTCAGTAAATTGCGTTTTTTTTCAACACGGAATCCATACAATGAACTACATTAACCTAATCAATAATAAAACACTATAACAAGATCAAATATATCATTGAATCAACATATAAGCTAAGGAAAGCTAAGATTTCTTAAATACAACATTCATTACAATCACCGATCAATGTCTTTTTCAGTGGTCATTATTTACAAGGAATTCATCATTGAAAACAATTCAGATTCTTTAATATGATAACACGGTTTCCAAATAAAGATAAACTACTTTTACCGAATCAATAATAATGCATTCACATAAACTATTTCATTTAATTAATTTATAAGATAAGGTAATATAGGTTTCTTAAGTAAACGATGTGTTCGTATCACTGATCAACGATTTCAGTTCTTATTCAGTGATGTGTGTACTACAAGGAATGCATCTTTGAAAACAATTTATATTCTAAATTAGGATAACATGGTTTCCAAATAATAATAAACTACTTTTACTTATATAATAATAATGATATATTCACATAATTAACAATTTCATTGAATCAATTGATCAGCTGAGGGAAGACAGGTTTCTTAAAATCTATGAAGCATATGTATCACTGAGCATTATATACTTTTTAAACGCATAATTCATCGTTAACAACATTCTAAGCAATATCTTTTTCTAATTCAGTAATATTTCTGTTAACAATGGATGCATCATCAAAGACAATTCACATTCTCAACTAAAATTACATGGTTTCACGATAATAAGAAGCAATATTTACTTAATAATAATACATTCACATAATGAAATATTTCATTGAATTAATTGATAAGCTAAGAGCAAAGATTTCCTGAATGCTAGATGCAATTATATCATTCAGTAATTTGTTTTTTTTGTACTAGGAATGCATCAAGTAAACTACTTTTACCTTATCTATAATAATACACCAATGTTATAGAACATTTCTTCGAATCAAATGCTTGGCTAAGGGTATATAGACTTCTTAAACATGATATGCATTCCTATCACTGATCAACATATATCTTTCTTCTTAAGGGATTACTTTTTTTTTACAAAGAATGCATCATTAAATCAACTAGCATTCTAAACTAGGATAACATGGATTCCGAACAGCAATACGCTACGTTTACCGTATATATAATAATACATTATATCATGAAATATTTCATTGAATAAATTTATTAGCCTAGGGAATGTATGTGTCTCACATACAAGATGCATTCGTATCACTAATGTATTTTTTTTTCTTATTCGATGATTTGTTTTTCTTTTTGCAAGGTATCATTTTCTATAAATCACATTTACTTTGTCAATAATAATACATTAACAAAATATTTCATTGAATCAATTGATAAACAAAAGGGACAAATTTCTTTAACAAATGTTGCATTTCATCACTGCCCAACATATTTCGTTCTTATTCAGTGAATTTTGTTATTCATACTAGGAATAGATACATTAAACTACATTTAACCGATCAGTAATAATGCATTTCACTCAATCATTTGATAAGCTAAGGGAACATAGGTTTCTTAAATACAAAATGAATTCCTATCATTGATCAATACATAGTTTTCTTACTCAGTGATTACTTTTTTTAAAAGGAATGCATCATTAAAACAATCCATATTGCAAACTAGGATAACATGGTTTCACAATAATAATAAACAATTCTTACTTAATCAAGAATAATACAATTGTTTTCACATACAGTGATATTATTTTTTTTTTACAAGGAATTTTGGCATTAGACAAATTCATATTCTAAACTAGGATAACATTGTTTCAAAATATCAATAAACTCCTTTACCTTATCAATAATAATACATTCACATAATGATATATTTCAATTGATAAGCTAAGGGAGCAGATTATCTGAATACAAGTTGTATTCATATCACTGCCCAACATATTTGTTTCTTATTCATTGAATTTTGTTTTGTTGACAATGAATCTATTGAATAGACTGCACTTACCTTATCAATAATAATACATCCATGCGATGGAATACTTCATTGAATCAACTGGTAAGTTAAAGGAACATAGCTTTTTTCAGATAAGAGATTCATTCGTATCACTGATCAACATTGTTTCATATTTTGATATTTTTTTGAAAATGCATCATTATGCAAATTCATTTTCTAAACTGGTTTCAAAATATCAAAAAGCTACATTTACCTCAACAATAATGTCACATAAAATATTTCATTAATTTGATTGATTAGCTAAGTGATCATAGGTGATTTAAAACGAAGATACATCATATATTTGCATTCAGTGATATCTTATTTGACAAGGCGTTACCATTAAAGACAATTCTCATTATAAACTAGGATAACATGGTTTCAAAACAATAATAAACTATATTTACTTAATAACACATTTACACAAAACAACATTCCATCGAATAAATTGATAATTGATAAGCTTGAATAAAAGATGTGTTCGTATCACTTACGAATATGTTTGTCTCATTCAGTGACTTTTATGGATAAAGAATGCATCACTGGAAAAAAAATAACTCTTAACTAGGATAAGATGGTTTTCAAATAACAAAATCCCTTTACCATATATATATCAATACATTCCCATAATTATAACAATTTCATTGAATTAATTGATAAGCTAAGGGAATATAGATTCTTAAAATACAAGATGAATTAATATCACTGATCATCATATTTCTTTCTCATTCAGTCCTTTTTTTTACAAGGAATATACATTTGAAAATAATTCATATTCTCAACTGGGATAACATGGTTTCCAAATAACAATAAACTTCTTTTACCTTATCAATAATAAATCATTCACATAATAAAATATTTCATTGAATAAAGTTTAAAGAGAGCATAGGTGTCTTAAATAAAAGGTTGCTTTTTGTACAAGAATTCATCATTAAAAACAATCCATAATGAAACATTTCATTGAATAAAGTGATAAGCTAAGGGAATAAAAAAACATGAATTTGTATCACTGATCAATATATTTTGTTCTTATTGAAAACAATGTATATTCTTAACTAGTTTTCCAAACAATGATAATTTACATTTACTGACCATTAATTTATTTCATTTCTTTAAATATTCCATTCAAACAATTGATAAGGTAAGGAAAGATATATTTTTTAAAAAGGAATATGCATTCGTATAACAGGTCAACATTCGGAGATAATTTGATTTTGACAAGGAGAGATTATTTAACGCATGCCATATTCTTCACAAGAATAACATGGTTTCCAAATAACAATAAAGTACATTAACTTAATTAATGATCAAGTGATTTTATTTAATCAATTGAAAAAGCTCAGGGAAAATAGGTTTCTTCAATAAAAGACTCATTTGTACCACAGGTAAATATTATTTTTATAGTTCAGTTGTTATTTTCGTCAAAAGGGTACGCATCTAGACACACATAATAAAGTATATATTCAGTTACTAATCTTTCATCACAATTTTTTTTTTTAGTCAAGGAATTCCTTCATTTCTCTCTCTCATTTAGCGAGTTCGTTTTTGACAAGAAATTTATCATTAAAACAATTCATAATCTACACTAGGATAATATGGTTCCCAAACAATAATAAACTAAATGTACCTTATCATTGATAATACTTTATTTATCATCAAATATTCCAATCGTATCACTGATCAATATTTTTTTCTAAAGAGTGATTATGTTGAAAACAATGAAAGCATCTTGACATTTCCACATATATTCAAACAAAAAAACAGTGATATTATATTACACACTATTAATTCACCTCATTGATTCACTAGATTTCTCAAATGAACAACAAATTCCCGAAATGTGGTGTTTTATTCAGTGATTGGTTCCTAACAGGAAATTAATCGTACAATACATTATTAAGTTTGATCTTTAACAAAGATTAATGATTAACAAGGAAGATACGCTCATGTTATTAATAGATGCATGTGAATAATTGATTCTTTAACCTAGCAATAGCAGTTTTGAAAAAAATTTCTAAAACATGGAATGCATCTTAGAGCAGAAAATACTAATAACGTTATTAAAATGTCCTGCCACTTATATTTTCAAAACACTGATAATATTTTCACATAATCAATGAAAGTATTCCAATTATAGGACAGCTAAGGGAACAAAGGTTAATGAACTTGTTATAAAACCATTAAGCTTTTCAACAAAACTGTATGCATTCTGTATTCCATTAAACAAACCATTTCCCTCTTTCAAATAGATAAAACATAATCAATAATGTATTCCGTTAAGATTGCGATAATCTAAACCTACGCATATCTGTTCTTTAAAACAGATATCTACTGATTCAAGAACTTAACAATATGTCCGTGGTGTGGCTTAGTGTTTCTGGAAACAAAGGTACCATAAGAGACTTCACAAATATCCTAAACACACACACACACACACACACACGAGGATCATTCGAAAACACTACCATCCCAAACTCAGCCTCTCAACCAGGGTCCACTCTACCCTGGGCTACCCCCCTTACTAACCTTGCAGCCACATGTCTCTAGCTAGCCCAACCATCTGACCCCGACCAGACCCCACAACAGCCTGGTCGCCCTCACCTCTCAAGCCTCTCTTACGTTCTCATAATGGTCCTCGTGTTGTGGAAATATATTGCAAACAATATACCAATAAACGGCATTTTTTTTGTGATCATCCTTGTTTCCAGTATCAATAAACACACCAATGACTTACAATGAGGTTTAACAGATCCCTGACACTAACCTATCTTTAATAAACTTCTAAATATTCCAACAGTGAAGAAATTTCGCAGTGTTGAGCTGTTCATTGACTTTGTCTCCTGAAATGTTACAGAGGACTGCTTTCATTTTACCCGGGTGTCGTAGACTTTATTTTCCGACAGCAAAATCCTCATTATACACCAAGCACCTATCCCATCATCTGCAACCATAAACGGCATCCGCTCAGGACCTCGATCATCCTGCAAAAGATAGAAAGGACAACACCTACAATCCGGATACCTGCAAGAAACAAAATGGCGGCTGCACTACATTAGCGATCCTATCACGTAGTGTGCTGATCTAAGCAATAGAACGCTGTGTATGAAAGATATATTGGCCGTTAGTTCAGGCCTCGGCGGCCGCCGATCTGCCGTGGCTCGTTGATTCCTCGCTGACCCAAACCGGTTCTCGGCATAAACAAACCTATTCACTTAAACCATGAAGATCATTAGTTACACATTGGCATCATAATACACCCGGTAGAGCTACTCACAATTGTTGGGTCTCCTTCCCGGGGGTCAAATCCGTCTGTAGCAGGGAGATTCTTGCATGTCATCTGAACCTCTCAACCGACAGACACCCAGTTGAAGTACTAACAAGTAGTGCAGTCCTACGGTTGGTTGCAATCTTCCGGAAGCAGTGAGTGTGCCCATTACATCGGAACCTCTTTGTTTCGTCTCATCAGGCTTCTGAAAGTTGACGTGTGGATTGCTGAGGGTGCCGCTCTGAAAGTAAGGCAGGCCTAAAGGAAGGCGCTTGTTCCTCCTCGTTTGGAATGTATGATGCTGTTTGGCACGCGTCCGACGATGCTGGACCCGTCAGCCAATCGACCCGTACACCTGTGCCTCACAACACGACGGCACATTTATTTCAATACACAAACACCTTTTCAATCCTTATTATTTACTTCAGTTACAGTTAATTATCTTAATTACATAAAATAAACCAAACCCATCACGCATTGTAACTTTCCAGCTTCCTTTGATGAACCTGGCGAGAGGCGTTGAAAGAGTATCTCAGAGACCGAACGCCAGATATGACCACCTTCTCAGCTGACCAGAGTGTGATGGGAATCCTAGTAGAGTTCTTCTCCATTAGCCGGAAACGTCCGTGGCCCCCTAGCGGTTACAACTGGAACGACAGCCACCACTAACACAGACAACTATCACCCGAAACTCGACGCTTGATGGTTTAATATGCTTCAACTTTAACACAACGAGTTGTGTGTTGCAGATATGTTCCACAAAAGGACTGCTCTAATCAACCATTTGGATCCCATTGTCCACCAACACGAGTCGCAACCCACGGCCAACAGGTTGCCCCCTATTAGTCGCCTCTTACGACATGCAGAAGGATACAGTGGACCTATTCTACCCCCGCACCCACAGGGGTGCATATGGTGCCTAGAAAGGTTAATCAATAAGTTTGACCTGATTAAGCAGCTGCCTTCTAGGATGAATGGAAAAAAGAAGGATATACAAATGGATGACGATGAGAAAGACAAAAATGCAAATAGTATCCTTGGCAAATCACGAGGCCAACCCAGCTTCTCGTCTATGCGAAATTTGGGCCCAAGTGGTGTGTAGCAGATATGGCCCTTACAAGGACAACCACCAGGAAAGTAAGGTAAGTATAGGGTTTAACGGCCCATCAACACTCATGAGTTATATGGTGCCAAGAAAGGTTAATAGATAAGATTGTCCTGATGAAGCAGCCGCCTTCTAGGATAAATGAAAATGGAGATGCACTAGGATAATCGTTTCCATTTTTATCTTTTCCAAGTCACCACCAGCCGATTGACTGAACCAGGCAATTCCAGCCTCTCGTCTAGGCAAATGTTTGCAGATATGGCCCTCCAAAGGACCGCACAACTCAACCACTCGGATCCTATTGTCCACCGACACGAGTCGCAACCTACGTCCAACAAGTTGCCCCCAATTAGTCGCCTCTTACCACATGCAGGAGGATAGTGGGCTTATTCTACCCTCAGACCCACAGGGGGGATATACACGGGGTAAAACTGATGCAATAAGTCTCTAGTAAAATACAGGGGGCAAAACCGGCGGAATAAGTCTGTTGTTAGCCACGAGTCTCTACAGGCGACACAACTGACGCCAAAAGTCACTGGTGAGCTACAGGCGACACAAATGTCGCCATAAGTCTCTGGTAAAGCACAGGCGACACAACTGGCGCCTCAAGTCTCTAGCAGACTGAAGGCAACACAACTGACGCCATAAGAATCTTCTTAAGAATCTTGGTAAACTAAAGGCGACACATCGTACGACATAGGTCACTGGTAACCCACAGGCGACACAACTGACGCCATAAATCTGTGGTAAATCACAAGCGACATAACTGACGCCATATGTCTCAGGTAAATAGCAGGAGACATAACTAACGCAATGAAACATGGGTACGCTACAGGCGGCACAACTGACGCCATAAGTCTGTGGTAAACCACAGGCGACATAACTGACGCCATAAGGCTGCGGTAGAACACAGGGGACATAACTGACGCCATAAGGCTGCGGTAGAACACAGGCGACATAACTGACGCCATAAGTCTGCGGTAGAACACAGGCGACATAACTGACGCCATAAGTCTGCGGTAGAACACAGGCGACATAACTGACGCCATAAGGCTGCGGTAGAACACAGGCAACATAACTGACGCCATAAGTCTGCGGTAGAACACAGGCGACATAACTGACGCCATAAGGCTGCGGTAGAACACAGGCGACATAACTGACGCCATAAGTCTGTGGTGTACGGCAGGTGACACAACTCAGTCAACTGACACCATACGTATGTGGTAAAGCACAGGCGACACAACTGACGCTATAAGTCGGTGGTAAACTACAGGCGACTTAACCGAGGCCCTGAGTCTGTGGTAAACTGCAGGCGATACAACTGATGCAAGTAACAAAATAATGTAATCTAAGTATAGGTTAAACTCCAATCAACAACACGGTTGTTGATTGGAGTTGTTATATCTGCAACATCAATGAACCCATTGTCCACCGACACAAGTCGCAACCCACGACAACAGGTTGTTTATTAGTCGCCTCTTACGACATGCAGGAGGATACAGTGGGCCTATTCTACCTCCGGACCCACAGGGGGACGCAGGTGACAAAACTGACGCTATAAGTCTCTGGTAAACTACAGGCGGCACAACTGACGCCACAAGTATCAGGTAAACTACAAGTGACACAACTGACGCCATAAATATCGGGTAAACTACAGGTGACACAACTGACGCCATGAATATCGGGTAAACTACAGGTGACACAACTGACGCCATAAATATCGGGTAAACTACAGGTGACACAACTGACGCCATAAATATCGGGTAAACTACAGGTGACACAACTGACGCCATAAATATCAGGTTAGCTACAGGTGACACCATAAATATCGGGTAAACTACAGGTGACACAACTGACGCCATAAATATCGGGTTAGCTACAGGTGACACAACTGACGCCATAAATATCGGGTTAACTACAGGTGACACCATAAATATCGGGTTAACTACAGGTGACACCATAAATATCGGGTAAACTACGGTCGACACAACTGACACCATAAACATTGGGTAAACTACAGGTGACACAACTGGCGCTATAAATATCGGGTAAACTACAGGTGACACAACTGACACCATAAACATTGGGTAAACTACAGGTGACACAACTGACACCATAAACATTGGGTAAACTACAGGTGACACAACTGACGCCATAAATATCGGGTAAACTACAGGTGACACAACTGACGCCATAAATATCGGGTAAACTACAGGTGACACAACTGACGCCATAAATATCAGGTTAGCTACAGGTGACACCATAAATATCGGGTAAACTACAGGTGACACAACTGACGCCATAAATATCGGGTTAGCTACAGGTGACACAACTGACGCCATAAATATCGGGTTAACTACAGGTGACACCATAAATATCGGGTTAACTACAGGTGACACCATAAATATCGGGTAAACTACGGTCGACACAACTGACACCATAAACATTGGGTAAACTACAGGTGACACAACTGGTGCCATAAATATCGGGTAAACTACAGGTGACACAACTGACAGCATAAATATCGGGTAAACTACGGTCGACACAACTGACGCCATAAATATCGGGTAAACTACAGGTGACACAACTGACACCATAAACATTGGGTAAACTACAGGTGACACAACTGACACCATAAACATTGGGTAAACTACAGGTGACACAACTGACGCCATAAATATCGGGTAAACTACAGGTGACACAACTGGCGCCATAAATATCGGGTAAACTACAGGTGACACAACTGACACCATAAACATTGGGTAAACTACAGGTGACACAACTGACGCCATAAACATTGGGTAAACTACAGGTGACACAACTGGCGCCATAAATATCGGGTAAACTACAGGTGACACAACTGACGCCATAAATATCGGGTTAGCTACAGGTGACACAACTGACGCCATAAATATCGGGTAAATATCGGGTTAACTACAGGTGACACCATAAATATCGGGTAAACTACAGGTGACACCATAAATATCGGGTAAACTACGGTAAAACTACGGTCGACACAACTGACACCATAAACATTGGGTAAACTACAGGTGACACAACTGGGTACACGCCATAAATATAAATACGCCATAAATATCGGGGTAAACTACACTACAGGTGACACAACTGACAGCATAAATATCGGGGTAAACTACGGTGACACAACTGACGCCATAAATATCGGGTAAACTACAGGTGACACAACTGACACCATAAACATTGGGTAAACTACAGGTGACACAACTGGGTACACCATAAACATTGGGTAAACTACAGGTGACACAACTGACGCCATAAATATAAACTACAGGTGAAACTAAATAGGTGAACTACAGGTGACACAACTGACGCGCCATAAATATCGGGTAAAACTACAGGTGACACAACTGACGCCATAAACATTGGTAAACTACAGGTGACACAACTGACGCCATAAATATCGGGTAAACTACAGGTGTGACACATGTAAACTGACACATGAAATGGGTAAACTACAGGTGACACAACTGGATCGGGTAAACGCCATAAATATTGGGTAAACTACAGGTGACACAACTGGTAAACTACTACAGGTGACACAACTGGGTAACCATAAATATCGGGGTAAACTACAGGTGACAACTGACACCATAAAACATTAAACTACAGGTAAACTACAGGTGACACAACAGGTGACACACCATAAACATTGGGTAAACTACAGGTGACACAACTGACACCATAAACATTGGGTAAAACTACAGGTGACACAACTGACGCCATAACCATATTGGGGTAAACTACAGGGTGACACAACTGACACCATAAAAATTACAGGTAACACTACAGGTGACACAACTGACACCATAAACATTGGGTAAACTACAGGTGACACAACTGAAAAATACTACAGGTGACACAACTGACACCATAAACATTTGGTAAACTGACGAACTACAGGTGACAACCACAACTGACGACCATAAATATCGGGTTAACTACAGGTGACACACACCATAAATATCGGGTAAACTACAGGTGACACCATATAAATATCGGGTAAACTACAGGGTGACGACACAAAATATCGGACACCATAAACATTGGGTAAACTACAGGTGACACAACTGACAGCATAAAATTTGGGTAAACTACAGGTACACAACTGACACCATAAACATCGGGTACACAACTGACACCATAAACATCAGGTGACACAACTGACTGACACCATAAACATTGGGTAAACTACAGGTGACACAACTGACGCCATAAATATCGGGTAAACTACAGGTGACACAACTGACGCCATAAATATCGGGTAAACTACAGGTGACACAACTGACACCATAAACATAAACTACATGGGTAAACTACACAGTGACACAAATGACGCCATAAACATTGGGTAAACTACAGGTGACACAACTGGCGCCATAAATATCGGGTAAACTACAGGTGACACAACTGACGCCATAAACATTGGGTAAACTACAGGTGACACAACTGGCGCTATAAATATCGGGTAAAAATATCGGGTAAACTACAGGTGACACAACTGACACCATAAACATTGGGTAAACTACAGGTGACACAACTGACACCATAAACATTGGGTAAACTACGGTCGACACAACTGACGCCATAAATATCGGGTAAACTACAGGTGACACAACTGGCGCCAAAAATATCGGGTAAACTACAGGTGACACAACTGATACCATAGGCAGAAAAAAGGGGCGATTTTGAGGACGCCATGTGTGAGGGGTAAAAAAGTTCGTAGAGTAATATAAGAAAAGATAAGATTGACCTGTGCAAACCAGAATAATATTCACGAAATTGCATTGAACGCAAAAAGCCGTAGACATATCAAACACCGTCCGTCTCCGGGGTAAACAAAAACGAAACAGTGGACGCCATAAGTCTGGTAATAAATCATACGATACAGTGGACTGTTTGTGTTCATGTACTAACATTGCTCAATGAAGTGGAGTATTAGAAAAAACCCGAAGCGAAAACATTCACCAGAATGTCATCCAACGATGTACAATGGACGATAAATACGCAGAATGCGGAAATAAGTGGTTTCTAAATCGTGTTAGGAACATAACATACTTATCAAAGGCAACAATTATAAAAGCATTGCTATTAATAAACAATCAGTCCATTAACTGTCCAGCATACAATAATCATTCACGACTCGAGCTCGTAATGCGAAAAAACAAATTTGCTAGTATAATGACGTTCGAGAACAGAAACGAAATTCTACGCGGAGTAGATTGCATCGAAACCAAATTCGCATCAAATCAAAAACACAAAAAAATGCTGACATAAATTAGTAGAGGTATATTGTTTCTGAATATTTGATTCCACTTGTAAAATCAGCCTAAAAGAAGTAGAATTAGGCACAAATCCACACACAAAGCACTCTTGGCCAAAATAAATCTGAAGCCAGTTGAATGGTATGCATTACTGAAGGCGCTCCAGGATCAGTTGTCATAAAAATGGAAGTCGCAAAATGCGCTTTGAAATCAGTTGCGCCAAGGAAAGGAAAAAGCATTTACTTGGGTAGACAATAAATCTGTGCCGAATGCGCTTGGTTATCCGAAACGAACAATGTCTGAAGCCATTTCAAATACAAGGACGATGCGAAAGCGTTAGCAGTCGATGGATATGGAACGGAAGTCCGTCCAAACAACGCACATGATAATCAAATATCATACACAGGCCATATATGTACACAGACAAAACTTTGAATTCGCGCGCGTTCATTCATAACATTTGCATGCAAAAACAAATGACAAATATTGCTGCCAAAATATGATTGTGCCAAAATATGACAGCAGCATAGCATTCAACGAAGATCAAACAAGATAACATCTCGTCAATACAAAATGTCATTATCCGCGGTTGCACTATGGGTAATACGTCCTGTTGTCGAAGCACTGGGTGCTGGTTGTGATAAACAGCCGCTTGTTGCATCAGTGTACATTCTGCTTTCCTCCCATCCCATGGTCAGAATTCGCCGACGGAAGCCGCGAAACATCCAAGCTGGTGGCGTTACCAACGATTGTCAGTTCAATTGTCGATTACATTTCAGTCACTTGTGGCAAGAGACATTGGGGTCGACCCAGATTGGAGTCATTCCCTGGAGAAACACAGCGCACAAAATGAAACATGCGAACGAAAAATACGCTTCAGTTTTGGGACAGAGTACCAGTAGACGGACCAGCAGAGACATCGCCCTAAGATACCGTCCCATCCACCGCGTCGTGAGAGGAGCGCGGCAAGTGAGCTTGCAGTCCAGGATTCAAATAATGTCATTTACAGAGGAAGTAAAACCAGACAAGGCAGTGGGATTTAAATGTTGAAACCTATTTCGTTATTCATAGCGACATCTGTCCTTAATATATAACTGAATGGTGATATAACCAGTCTACGCTTTAAGACTCGGCCTTTATTTTTTCAATGCTAGTTAGGAATGCCCCGTAGGTATCTTACGTGTTAAAACTGATCAAAGATGACAGAAGAAGTTCGGTGGTTTTGATCATATTATCAAAGTATTCACAAAAGTAAAAAAACTTACTCGGCTGGAAAGCATTTAAACATATTGTTAAGATTGCGAATGTGAAAACCCGCCGATGCGTTCATGAAAACAAATCGTCTTACCTATCAAGCCACCTCAATTACGTCGATTAAAGGCTCAGTCAAAACGACAAAAAATAATACATAATCATGTGTGTAACAAAACAGGCAACATTCATCACGTATTAAATACTTTTGTCATAATATTAAGTAGTGATTACGAATTTACCTCGGAATGATGAAGTTAGATGTTGTGTCTTCTACAAAGCACAAAATCGGAATGGCGTCTGGAACAACTGAAAATGCAAATTAAAGTAGATCCCAGAATATCAATGAATACATAGGGCCTCATTAATAAAATTGAATAATTTAAATTGAGCTTTTGTAATTCGCTGGATTTGGCGGCAAGTCGGGGTTAGAGGTCAGGTCGATCACGCGACCTCAGATTGACATGAAGTGAGGTGGACACAGATTGTAGATTTTACATATTAAACTGCGCCGAGCCAAAACATGCCAATTTCTGATACAGATTCCTAAAGGCGTTCATGTCTACCTTTGAATATATAAGTGGTAAATACGATGCCCGGAGCTTGATTGCCTATACCATTATTTTTTTACCCTTATATGATCAATTACTTAAACATTATTTGAACCTCATACCTTATAACAATACGTTGGTTTCTCTGGGAAGACTTTTATAAAGTCCCCCACACCTACTGCCATGTTTTCAGATACCAGTTGAAAACTACATGGTGTAAAGGCCAATACACCCAGCATGGGAGCTTGTCTGGAGTATGGATGGATAAGCTCCTGTCATCGTTAATAGGGGGTCTGGAGTATGGATGGATAAGCTCCTGTCATCGTTAATAGGGGGTCCTGTCATCGTTAATAGGGGGTCTGGAGTATGGATGGATAAGCTCCTGTCATCGTTAATAGGGGGTCTGGAGTATGGATGGATAAGCTCCTGTCATCGTTAAAGCTCCCGTAGGGGGTCTGGAGTATGGATGGATAAGCTCCTGTCATCGTTAATAGGGGGTCTGAGTATGGATGGATAAGCTCCTGTCATAAGCTGAGTATGGATGGATAAGCCCGTCATCGTTAATAGGGAATCTGGAGTATGGATGGATAAGCTCCCGCCATCGTTAATAGGGGGTCTGGAGTATGGATGGATAAGCTCCCGTCATCGTTAATAGGGAATCTGGAGTATGGATGGATAAGCTCCTGTCATCGTTAATAGGGGGTCTGGAGTATGGATGGATAAGCTCACGTCATCGTTAATAGGGGGTCTGGAGTATGGATGGATAAGCTCCCGTCATCGTTAATAGAGAATCTGGAGTATGGATGGATAAGCTCCCGCCATCGTTAATAGGGGGTCTGGAGTATGGATGGATAAGCTCCTGTCATCGTTAATAGGGAATCTGGAGTATGGATGGATAAGCTCCCGTCATCGTTAATAGGGGGTCTGGAGTATGGATGGATAAGCTCCCGCCATCGTTAATAGGGGGTCTGGAGTATGGATGGATAAGCTCCCGTCATCGTTAATAGGGGGTCTGGAGTATGGATAGATAAGCTCCCGCCATCGTTAATAGGGGGTCTGGAGTATGGATGGATAAGCTCCTGTCATCGTTAATAGGGGGTCTTTGGAAGAAGAACAAATTGGGCAAACAGTTTATACCACATCGGGGAAAAAATCATCGACTAAGTAGATTCTACCCTTTATTCTACAAGGCTATTTGATCGAAAACTGCAGATACGTGACTATCCCTCGTTTCAGAGAATAGTATTAGTGAGTTCAGATGAGCAGACTGTGATAAATTCCTCGTGGACAAATTTGATTGTGTTGGACCGTTTGTCGTCTTACAAGTCATGAGTATTGATTCATAAAGATAGGATGATATGATTAAAATATACGACGTCCGATGCTCGTAAACGCATGCGCAACATCGCCTCCTTATCTTACATGATTAAATCTTTAGCCACATTTACCAATGTTAAATGCAGGAATACCAAGTGCTTCAAGTGTCCCAAATCAACCACCTTGACAGTATTTGTTGAAAATGTAAAATGTCCATCGCGTCGGACTCCTGATCGGAAATGAGTCTCCAATATGAAAACAGCATGAACCCCTTAGCGCTTCAGTCACAAACCATCACGGTAGATACAAAAAAACCTGTTGGGTATCTAACAGGTGTGAACTTGCGCTTGATTATAGCGTGTTGTGTCTTAGCGATAAGTATATTATCACTGGGTCACGCGGATGATGTGAGGGTTCCGACACTCACCGTCCTCGTGTGTTTTCTCCTTATAATCCACATGATCATACGATACTAGCAATAACCCTACGTCTTTATATAATTTCATATAGTTTATATATCAAACTCATATAGTTAATCAGACATGTTTCTAATTAACGTACGTGTTGGGTTTATCATTCAGATGTGAGAAAAAGACAGGAATGGGTGGGTTCCTCATTACTCCATGGTAGTTTAAACCGGTTTCCCCGCAATATAAAATGATTCTGCTTGCAGAAATGGCTTCCCATTTCATGTGATCTATTTACATTGACTGCGCAAATGATATTTAGCTCAAGTATACATGCTATTTTTTTATTATGACTTACACCTTATGCCATCCTTAAATCGTTTATCGCAAAATCTGTTGTGGGGTGTGGGTGTCTCCGTAATCTGGGCATCCATCCTTTGGAAAATGCTTCAGTTCAAATCGCATGATCAGCGCTTTGGCCCCCGAGTTAATGTAATAGCACTGTGTTTACCGCACAGGGGTGAAAATATCTCAAATCTCGAATTCAAACTCGTTTTGGATGAGGTTCCCAATAAAACCGAACAACGGACCTATTAACTGATTCAAACTAGTTCTGTAAAACATATAAAGCTGTTACAGTTGATAGAAGTAATTGTGATGACAGGGGAAAAAAATACTAAATGCCCATTTATGAATTCATGTCACCAGGATGATGATTTTAAGACAATGGCCTATAGTGACTTGACTTAATGAGGGTTTCTCTTTTTGCATTTTATGGCTCAATTCAGAATTTAGCTTATTTTCAACTGAAATGACTGGATCTTTTTATATGCAATGGTGTGTGAATCGATTTTTCATCTTGCAGCTGATGAGTTACGTTTTTGAAAGAGCTTGAACAGCTTGTGTGTAAACTACTTGTTTTACTACCAATATCGCTCACGTCTCTGAGAATATATAAATATTGTTAAAATCAGTAGTAGTTTTAATAAACTTTGATGCGTTCGGAACCGGAAACGACGTCATCAACAACCATAACATTTTACGATGCAACTAACCATATTACTGATATCCTTCGACAAAACATTTCTTGCCATCGGACGATTATTAATAATTTTACAGGCAATTGATTTTTACCCATTTTAATAAACTGTATACTTCAACTTCCAGTTAATATATAAGCATAATATCATTTGACAGTACATCATAAGTGATGTTAGGGGTGTATACCTCAGAAAGTAACATTAATGATATTTCAGGGAACTAAGTTTCAAGTTATTTAAGGGAGTAGGTTAGGCAAAAGTATGATAAATGATACTAACTGCTTTAAAGGTTATATTTCAAACGTTTGGTGTATAGGAGACATGTTGGTCCTTATTAATACCAAGTGTCAGTTGTAGGTTAATTATCGGGCAAGCTAAAATGTGTACATATTTCGTGTTCTAAATGAAAAATACACAGGTTCCGGAATATAAATATGTTCAAAGCTACTATGTAGTAATAAGTTGTTTGAAAGATAACGTATCATCAATGAGAGCATTGTGCAATTTAAACATGACCTTCAAGGCTCTTGGGATGGGTTTTCACATAATAGAAATGGTTGAAGCTCCTATCCTATGTACGAACAAACAGTATCATTAGTTACTCAATTTTTTAAATCCATATTTTATTAAAATTTAAATACCAGATTATTCACAATTAGCCATAAATATCAATTTTCATTCTTAGCTAGAATCAAACGAATTTTTTGGCCGATGTTTTCTGGCTTGTTAACAGGTTGCCAGCACGTTTTTGTACGTCTCTCTATCTGGCTTGTGGCGAACTCAAAACCACAATAGGTTACTGGCTATTATTGCCGAATCTTGGTGACTACGCAGGCAGAGATCACATTTCGAACTCGTTTTTCCAAGACGACCTTCTGCCCAAAGAGTGAATTGGCGATAAGCAGACAACCTGTAGGTTCTGTTACAATTAGCACAAGTGGAATGATTTACTTGTCTATGCTGGAGCTGTTCATTATAAGCAATTGTTCAGCTCAGTTTTACGTATGATAAACATACATGGTTTTGTAACCGATTCACTATGGTTGGTATACCCGTTGGTATGTTTATCTCAGTGCGTCTAAGGTCAGCACAGCAATCAACCTCCATTTCTCCAAATCAGCTCATAGACTACCAATATCGCTCACGTCTCTGAGAAACTCCCGCCTCACGGACGCCGCCATTATTGTTTATGAACATCTCACGAACGCTACTATTCCACACAGGCCACGAATCCCACGATTAGTAAATTTTAGGATTCGTGAGGATTTGTGTTAATTTTCAAATTTTCTGGTCCAATTCGTGACGCTCTACGATTCTGTGCGGTTGGTGTTACTCAATCCGCCTAAAGCACAATGATCACACTCCCTTCCCAGACGTTCAATATGTCCGCTTCAAAATCATAACTCGTCTATCCGTGTAATCACCACTGTTTGTATTAACTGAGTTAGATATGTGAAATGTCTTGACGCCTACTGCTTTCCATTCTATTCTCTCATGCTTGCCCTGAACCGCACCCACGTTGATTACTTCTCACTGGATGTGGAAGGAGCAGAGATGTCAATACTGCGCACAATTCCTTTGATAAGTTGGATATATCTAATTCACCATTGAATACAGCCATCAAGATAGTAAACAGGAAATGGTGAAGTTTATGGAGAGCAAGGGACATGCGATGCAAATATAATTGAGTATGAACAAAGCTTAGTTGGCGTTCTACTGCAATGACTACGTCTTCGTAAAGAAAGGGGTTCTAGCGGGAATTCCATAGTAGAGCGGTGTATGACATTGCTTGGTTATTATATTAGTGTTGTACTATCTCTCTAGTTTGTGTGTTAAGTGTAATTGCTCTCACATAGCTTCATTGGGTCAATATTTGCTCGTTGTTCTTTTGGTTGCATCCCCACAAAGCCCAAAGATTAACATCACCAGTTACATCTGTGATATTCTTTAACATCACCAGTTACAGCTGTGATAATCTTTAACATCACCAGTTACAGCTGTGATAATCTTTAACATCACCAGTTACAGCTGTGATAATCTTTAACATCACCAGTTACAGCTGTGATAATCTTTAACATCACCAGTTACAGCTGTGATAATCTTTAACATCACCAGTTACAGCTGTGATAATCTTCAACATCACCAGTTACAGCTGTGATAATCTTTAACATCAACAAGAAACATGCGCTCTTAACTGAAACAACCAAACAAACTTGCCTCTTTGAATAACTGCTTGTCTTTGTAATAAGATTGTAATATTTTCGATTTTGAATACATTAATTTGCTTCCTGAATGGGAATTATCCGTAAACTATAGCGCTACATTGTGTATTGTTTATCATAATCAGGGGCGTAGCTTGGATGAAATCAATGTGTAGGCCGAATTCTAGAGGGGTTGGGGGCATGCCCTAAAATGTCGGAGGTGCGTTTTGGCGTATATTTGGTACAAATAAGGATGTTTCATAGACCACATATATCATGACATTATACTTAGATTTAAGTCTCATAACTGGAATAAATTTGACAGCAACTGAACGTTGATTTTATGTTGTTAATTTATACACTATTTGCTGGCTATTTTCCACTTAAGGTTCGTTTTCTGCATTAACATAATTAAATTGTTAAATTAAATATATGCTATGCCGTTATGTTAAACAATGCTTTAACCCTCGAATATTTTGCGTAGAAACATCGCGTGACAGCTCGTCCTGGAATGCGAACAACCATTTAGCCTGTTAGCTGAATAATGAAACAGGAAGCTTATGTCCTGAACAGTCGACATCATGGTTCTGACACAAGGAATGTTCGAACTATGGATCAAAGACCGATTCAAACAATGCGATTTGCAATGCACCTAATTTGCATGTGGTGAACGTTCACGGATAAGAGCTTGAAGTCTCCGAAATTTTCCAGACGTGTTTGACGCACTGTCATAGCTCTGAGCTCTTATCTTAAGTATATCGAGATCTGCTTCTTGCAAGAACTCCGCAATGTTTGCGCAAAGTGCGACTCCCTTGATCGATTCACACTCGACGAATCCAAGAAATTCTTCTCGGACTACGTAACTCCGACCGACGAAACGCACGCAAAAAGACAGTTGTTCTTTTGTCGATTTGTCTGTTGCTTCATCAACCATGATGACGTAAAAGGGGCACGACCGACAATCTTCCAAAAGTTGTTTTTTCACCTGACTTGCGCAAATGCCATTTAATTCATTTTGGATTTCTGGTGAAGTGTATTACTGTTATAGTGTGCGTTTTCTAGATGATTTGCTAGGATTAGGTCATTTTGTGCGTTAAGGTCCTCAGTATTGCCATAAAATTGCTGTTATTTTCGGTGTGTCCACGTAATGGTATATACTGCTTTGCACAAAGCACAATTACTTGAACAATTCTGGACAATATGTATAGATTTTTGTTTACCGATTCTTTCACACTGGTGGATACGGTTTTGTTTATCGATTCACAATTTTCGGACAAGATATCCATATAGCCTTCGGCACGAACAGACGCATCAAGATGGGATTTTTCAACTGCATGACGTTTTATTAGTATGGAAATATTCTTCTAATCCCATAGGCCGTCTATAAAGGTTTTCTCTTGTCCGTCTATCCCTCCGAACAAACAGCAGTTCACACAAAAGACCGCATCCTTTGTCGCGAAGTACCTCAACCATGGTGTTTCCATTCACCATTTTCCCCTGAGTGTTCGAAGCTTACTACTTGTTCCAAACTACAATAATAAATAATGGTATTTAAAATTAAAATTGTGACAAGACAAAGATTTAAGAAAAATCAGCTGGACGGGGAATCGAACCCCATACACTATTGTCTCAGTACAATGTGTTTTATACATTATTAATGCAATAATTTGAACACGGCCATTTAAAAACAAATGTAGGATTACAAAAAAATAACTGGTTTACGTAGAAGGGAGAAACACTTACTCTGATAAATGCTTTTCCAGTCGGGCAAGTCCTGCTAATTTTTACTTGTCCGATTGAAAAACCTACTTGTCCGGTCATAGTATGAAAATATGACTAACGCGGAATTTACCGGAATCGCCGATCACGCGGTAGTTGATGAGTCTCGCAACACAGTTAGTTTAGACCTTGAGCTCGCATACAGACGAATGTTTTTTTTTTCCTTTCTCGGTAAACTGAGGGCAAGTTCCCAGGAATCGCCGATCGATCTCAATTTGCCTCGTAAGATGAGATTTTCCTGCACTGGTAAAAACTGCAGATATCCCCATCTGGTATGCAAGAAAAATCTATCTAAAGACAAGGCAAATCTACTTTTAAAATATACCTGTGAGTTATTGTACTAAGCCCAAAATTTAATAAACTTATTAAAGGTTTGAAACTAAGAAAAAGACTGACCGTGTTGGAAATGAGAACTGAAGGCATGATGGCCAGGTTCCATTTAACAACTTTTTTGGGTGTGTTCGTCTACAGGAGGTAAAGTAAGACATCCGATATCCGGATACTTGGGAATGTTTTCGGTCATGATGACCTCTGTCAGGCCCGAACTTTAAAATATGCGGCTCTAGTCGTTCGCACTCTTCCTTGGGGTATAAAGACTATAAACCATTCCATACATGTAGATTCCGACAAATCAATCACTGTCTGTTCTTGGCAAATCTTGTTTCTGGTGCTCCATTACCTCCCTTCTCACTCCGATTTTTATTGCATTTTTGGCATTTTATTTTTTCGGCTTTCTGGTGAAATGTGTAGGCCTACACGGCCTATAGGAAGCTACGCCCTGGCTAATCGATCAAGAGATAGTCAGATGCTCTTCAGCTGATGTTGCCATTATTATTCGATGTTATCAATATCAACGACTGAGCAGAATCGATCAAGCGAGTCATGGCTTGTACTGGATGGCTTGCTTCCTGATGGATGACACCAGTCACTTGTGTATTGCTCCACTATGAGGACTGCTCCACTATGAGGACGGCTCCACTATGAGGACGGCTGCACTATGAGGACGGCTCCACTATGAGGACTGCTCCACTATGAGGACGGCTTCCACTATGAGGACGGCTCCACTATGAGGACTGCTCCACTATGAGGACGGCTCCACTATGAGGACTGCTCCACTATGAGGACTGCTCCACTATGAGGACTGCTCCACTATGAGGACTGCTCCACTATGAGGACGGCTCCACTATGAGGACTGCTCCACTATGAGGACTGCTATGAGGACTGCTCCACTATGAGGACGGCTCCACTATGAGGACGGCTCCACTATGAGGACTGCTCCACTATGAGGACTGCTCCACTATGACGACGGCTCCACTATGAGGACTGCTCCACTATGAGGACGGCTCCACTATGAGGACTGCTCCACTATGAGGACTGCTCCACTATGAGGACGGCTCCACTATGAGGACTGCTCCACTATGAGGACTGCTCCACTATGATGATTTACTTTTTATTACCAAATCTACACATGCACTTACCTATAATAACTACTGCTTGTTGATCTGTTTTACATCATCTTCTGGTGTGTGACCTTGATGGAATTGCATATTGCGTCAATTGTAAGTGTATGCCATAGTGCATTGCTGCCCCGTTATGATTCACATTTGTTACGGTGTTCAGTGCAGCCATGGAGAACTGGGGTGGACGAAATTTAAGAGAGGCAAAGCCCCGGGGGGTGGGGGGTGGGGGCACTTAAATATATAGAGGTAGTATATATGTGCCGCGCGACGGGGTATGTTTTTTGGGCCTCTCGACTTGTACGACGGGTTTTTGGGCCTCATACTTGTACGACGGGGTATGTTTTTCAGGTTCAATGTGTACGACGGGTTATACATTCGCAAAATACCTTGTACGACGGGGTATGCTTTTTGGCCATATTGACCTTGTACGACGGGTACGGGTTTTCGAGGTCCCGCGGCACACCCCTATCCAGAATAAGGTCAAGTGCCCCCCCCCCCCCGGGGGGCAAAGCAAAGGAGAGGGTGCATCTTGTGAAAAAATGTCTGCGTCAAACTCTTCACGAATTAACAACTTGTATACACTCTTGCATAATAATTATATAAAGTATGAGATCTGTAAAGTTAAAGCGAATATAACTCATGCTACGCAGTGAACTATCAATATACAACCTCACAGGTGGTTTCATATTAAAACAGGCTTTGTCCCTTATTCCTATATTTCCATTTGTTACTTTGGTCCCCTTAAGGAGTGGGGGTGTGGGTGCTGGGGGAAATGTCTCTCGGTATGCTTCGTGTAGATTTGGCTGGTACCATGCTCGTGGATAAGAGTGGTACCTACCAGCGTTGTACTCTCTGTCCGACGATAGACTTGATAGTGCTGCGCTTGATAGTGCTGCGCTTGATAGTGCTGCGCATAAAAGTGCTGCGCTTGATAGTGCTGCGCTTGATAGTGCTGCGACTTCAGAGTCAAATTCTCCGATGATGTATACTACCCATGTAGCAATACTAAATTTGAACCCCTCGACTCTTTAGTATATTTACATTATCATATATCACTATGGTATAGTATCTGTTGCATCAGCAATAACATCCCAAATACCTGAACACTGTTTACAGGTCGGCCATAATAACCTCATGTCGCTTTCACATGGTGATAAAGGTAAGGAGTACCTGTTGAATGGTGTAACTTGATTCTGTTAATGAATGAAAAAGTACATCGAGCTGATTCGAGTCATAACAAACCTATATCACCATTCACGTGCAAATATCTAATTTGATATTGATTCTTTACCTGACCCTTTGACAGGTATCTTCTTTCAGGCTGGTGTCACGCATTGGTGACATCAGACGAATAGAGCTGAATCTGCAAATATACGCATCGATATTGAGACTTGTGCAGCCATCTCATCGTACGTATACGAAACATAACCTTTGTACGGATTTGAATAACAAACATTTACAACAACATTGCCACAAAATGCCAATTGTTAAAATGGCCCAGCGTATTAAGGGTTTTTGACACTGGCGGAATAGCAAATATGCACGATGAATTGATGTTATCCTTCGGTTCATGAATATGGAATATCAGTGTGGACGCATTATTATGCAATAATTGAGGCGTAAAATCAACGATACGCATGCTTTATAAGCGGTCATAGCTGATTGGCCAAGTATATATTTGATTAGGATGCAGACCAAAACAGTGGTTTCTTTTTTGGAACTGTACGTTTATCTCTAGGAGCGCCGTATAACTGGCCATTGATTAGGCAATGGTGTAATACACAACACAATGAACACAGCCGTTTGTGGCAATATCATCACACAAATTTAAAAGTCCCTGAGGAAAAAGCTAGCATTTATTTATACATAAGGAGCAGGTTAGTTCCTAATCTGACGTTTATCTGGCCATATTGTAATGCAGCTTTATCTTTCTGACAACTGGCCATAAGAGAGTAAATATATTATTGTCCATCAGCAGCTACTGATTGTTTTGTAATTGTCTGTGGTAGTAATGGGAGAGGATGGGGGTGGGGGGGGGGAGAAGGGAGGTCTAATCACCAGTCTCACTACGATGGATAATATATACTGAGCTCAGCGTAAACATTGCCTATAACTAGTGGTTGAAAAGTGTTTCATTCGAAACTGAAACTAAAATTGACTCATTCAGATTTTTTTCTACTGATGTCACGTGCAATTGTTATTGACTATTATACATATTCTATGCGTCTAGTGGATTAACAGTGTCGAAACCACGATGCTTGGCTCCTGACTCAAAGGGATTACCTAGCCACAGTGCGTTACCGGTAATTATTTAATCAATGTGCACGCAGTTAAGTCACTATTATCCCACACCTCGTTACACCGCTGATTTTAGTCGGTGGTACGAATAAATTTCTTTTCTGTTAAAATCGCGCATGCATTACTATGCAATGAACTTCTTGATATTGATGACTACTGCAACGTGTGGAAGCTGGGTGAGTGTCAACGCTTATCGGCATTCTCTATATCGAAGATGGTCGTCTCGACCTACACACAGAGTGAAGGTGGATGTTGGACGTAACGATCGACTCGTCGAGAGTGCACTTAGTGAGTCAGGGAAGGTCATTACCATTTACCGAATACCCAGTATGCGAGTTGTCGGCCATGACACCTGACGCCGAAGGCCCACCGGAAATCGGTGGTCTACAAAATCAAAACATTGGTGTGTAATGGCTTCTCCCCGGCGGAACGTTTTTGCGCTTCGTGAGATTCAGCTCGCCAATTGCGATATATCACCCGAAAGTGCCGTGCGATGTAGTTCAGAGATGACAGAAAGTACTAGAGCCTCATTTAGTTCATATACTGTGCATTATTTGGGAGAAATACGACTGAAAGTTGAAGAATCAAAGCAGGAGCTTGCGACTTTGGCCTTTTGGGCTTGGAAATGGAAACACAACCTTCCCAAAAACCCCACAGGTATGGAGTTATTATACAGATATGTATCTTCTATTTTGTGTTTTTTTTTAGACCCAATGTTATTTGTATATTGATTTTATTTTGTTATACTGCAATATGCGTATGATTAACTCGGTAAAGAAATCAATTGCTAATCAACATTTTGTAATCTTGGGTGGTGATTTATCCAAATTAATCAAATAATTGGGATATTGTGTCACATTTGGTATTGCTCTGGCCCTTGATTTTTGTTGTGGTCAATGTATTTATTTTTAAAAATTGTATTATCCTGAAGACACATTTGTTCCAGAAATTGAAACCCAGCAACTTGCCAAACAGCCTCTGGACTGTCTTCTTCAGCTTGATGGTGAAGCCTCACTTCCCCATCCACAAAGTCTAACAAACTGGTCGTCCCACAATTTCAGTATGGTAACCTCTACAACTAATTGATTGACACACCAGGTATTTTTTTTTGTTTAGTTGCTTTTGATTTCTTATCAGTCATACTTGCTTAGAAATGTTTGTTCATATTTCAACACTACTTACTATTAACCTGTAGTATGAAATGGCCCTTTAATTCACTTACACTGCTAATGAATTATTGCTTCAGTCATTTACAACAAGAATTCTTTGGGTGCATTCAAGGCCTTGGATGCATACAACTATGTTTACTGTGGCTGGGTAGACCAGCTTGGTCTTCACATGACGGCAAGCAAGTTTGAGTTTGTGGCAACAGCTGTCCGTCCATCTCAGCACACCACAATCGCCCCCCGTATGATGTGTGGGCCCTCATTCACCAAGAAGGATGGGTCAAGGGAGCAAGGTGCTACTGCATGGCTGGGCTTGGGGAAGCAAGCAGTCATAGTTACCACATTTGTATGACGTGGACATCATGCCAATGACTGTCATTAATATTTATATAAATAACTTTTATGATTCATAGTTATTCATTTGTTGTTTGTCCCTTTAGGACAGATCTTGTCCCCATGAAGCTGCAGAATATCGGCTTCTCAATGCCCCAGTATGGGAAGCGTAACAAGCAACCTAAAGAGATGAAGAATCCCTCTGGGATATTGTAGCTGAGGCTGCACCGAATGCAGTCATTCTAACTGCCATCGACCCAGTTGGACACCAACAGAATTCCATTGGTGAGTTGGTACACTTATGGTTACAGCAAATCAGATCTCATGGAACTATTATATTTTTATGCATCTCCTTTCTTGAATAATCTAATTAACTGATATTTGTCTGTTCTTCAGCTGATGTTTCAAGTCATGTAGTCATATCAGAGACATCTGAGTATGTAGCCCCTGCCCAAAACAATTGCTTTGGTCATTGCTGACAATGCTGATGTGGACCTCATTGCCATAAGTCAGTCCAGCATCAACCCTGCCCAGTCAGACCGGTTGTACCAGTCCACAAAACTTTAGGGGAGATGTGCATTGCATGGAAAATCCTTTTTTAATACTGATAATCTATCAGCTTGTACATTTAATTCATACATTTGGCACATGGCTAAACTTATTGTGTGTTACTAATTATTTGTTTGTAGTCAAGGTAATGTTTTTTTCTTCCATACTATGACGGTATGCATAGAACAACTGTCTCGCTTACATTACAAAATATTGTTTATTTTCATAAAATGTGTAATCATAGTGAAATATTTACAGGGGGCAAATGATGTAATAAATTACATTGTTTCCATATATTGCTCATGGAACTATTATATTTATGCATCTCCTTTCTTGAATAATCTAATTAACTGATATTTGTCTGTTCTTCAGCTGATGTTTCAAGTCATGTAGTCATATCAGAGACATCTGAGTATGTAGCCCCTGCCCAAACAATTGCTTTGGTCATTGCTGACAATGCTGATGTGGACCTCATTGCCATCAAGTCCAGCATCAACCCTGCCCAGTCAGACCGGTTGTACCAGTCCACAAAACTTTAGGGGAGATGTGCATTGCATGGAAAATCCTTTTTTAATACTGATAATCTATCAGCTTGTACATTTAATTCATACATTTGGCACATGGCTAAACTTATTGTGTGTTTACTAATTATTTGTTTGTAGTCAAGGTAATGTTTTTTTCTTCCATACTATGACGGTATGCATAGAACAACTGTCTCGCTTACATTACAAAATATTGTTTATTTTCATAAAATGTGTAATCATAGTGAAATATTTACAGGGGGCAAATGATGTAATAAATTACATTGTTTTTCCATATATTGCGTACTGTTATCAAGTCAAGTTTCAAGGTCACTATCTTGTACTAAAGGAGGGAGATTTGTTTTGGCACAAACAATTGTCATAATATTGTCAAGCTGGCTAATCTGACTCGGGGAGAAAACAGCCTGCTACACTCATAAGTCTTTATTCGCTCTATTGCTCTCAACGTGAATCCTGAGGCTGGACACTTTTCTGTGGCGTTCGACTTCACATTGGCTAAGCTGTGTCTTTCCTTTGGTGAATGGGGGTATATTGAGCGTGACACATCTGGGGGCCAGAAGATCTGCAATGTCAAAACCCCGGTCTGCCATAATCTGGTCGTGTGGGTCCAACTGATCAAAGAACTCTGCTCCTGTAAACATTTTGAAAAGCAAATGATATAAACGGGTATATGTACATATTATACAGGCAAGCAACAAGTTAAGTTACACAAGACCAATGATACTCCCTTACCTGAGTTTTTTACAAGTGCTTGTCTGAAGCCCGACCACCCCACATCTTACTGAGTGTAAAAACCCGAGAAATGATGCAATAAAACTAAGGTACTACAGGTGAAATAACAACTATTGCATTTAAACAATATTTCATCATTTTGTATGGGACTCTTACCAGGGGGTAACTGCTTTGACAACTTGAGCCTAGATTCATATTCACGGCGAGAGGACAATCTGAACCTGGAAGTATAACATTCAAATTAAGATTCTCAAACAGAAGTAGATTTTAGCTGTATGACATAGCTTTACTGATGTATTACAATAAATCAAACAGTCACCTTGTCTTAAGTATCTTCCATGGGTAACCCATGTTAAGGCATGGTGTTGGATGTTGAAGTGTTGGCATACCTTCTACAAAATGCTTGGAACAAACAACAGTGTGTGGTTTGATAGCTAAGTTCTTCCTGCTAACTGCCTTGACCCATGCCTTGTACCTGGGTAGCGAATCTGCCCCGGGAATTTGAAGAATTTAGGTTTGGAGCCATCCTGGTGTGTAGTTCTTGAGCTTGTGATGCAATCGACAACGCAGCAGTGATTCACCATTGTGATATATACCATAATTATTGAGATTAACCCCTTTATATACCCAGTGGCGTGCATGGTTACGAGCGGTGTTGGCATTTGAGCAGATCATAATAAACCGTGAGCGAGAGGCCAGCCTCAATGCATTGACTTTCTGCATGATCAAAGGTATCGACATCTACGAAATGCGTCCTTTAATCCATCCAAACCGCGACACACCCGAAATCAAAGACATTACATCTACCACACGACGACCTGTCTTCCACCTATTTCACAGCTGTCAAAATCGCGTTCCTCGACCACCGATTTCCGGTTTAGCGATCCAAGATGGCGGAACTCGCCTAGTCGGTATATTCCCTTGTCATTTTCTCTCACCCATCAAAAATTAGAAAGGCTTTTAAGTTTGATATATAATGGCCCATTCATATCTCAAATCATGATAATTATGTTGGTCGAGGCGCACTGGGACTGATACGGCCTGGCTTATGAGCCGTTGTGTGGCCGTATTTCCTGGGTACATGATACTTGATTTGTGAAAAGCCAGACCTCTTGTCAGTTAGTGACGAAGAATATTTAATCAGAAAAACAATGGATTAACTTCTTTTATGCAATTCGAATGCTAGATGAGGTATGCTATATGTTATTCAACTTGCATGTCGCATATAAACCATTAGTGAAAAATGAGTACGATCAATGAGCTATTTTCGGTGTTGTTCGAGCGATAATATATAAAACTATCTTCTAATTCTGTCTACGGTCGATATCTGGGGTATTGACTAATAAGTCAGAACGCCATAAAACCGAAACGCCCCATGACCAAAACAACCCAGAGGCGAATGTATATTTTGTAAACTTTCGTTTTATTTACCTAACGAGAGATAAAATAAATATCTGCTAATACGAAATACATCTAACTTTTAACTGTTTAATAGGTATGGGGACAAAAATTTCAAAATTAATGAATTATCCAACAATTAGTATCACCATAAAGACCTTGAAAAACTATGTAATATGTCACCAAAATTATGACTCTGTGATGACTACAGACTGAGAAATTTAATTTTGAAGTCCCAAAATCGGCCTTCGTTTTTGCCAGCTAATTAAAGGATCAACTGTTTGAACAATGTGATCGAAATAGACTTATTTGCACATTTCACGGTTATGAATATTTTTGTGAAAATACGCTGCTTATAAAGGCTGGGTTGAGCTGGTGATAAACTCGGGATGTACTCGGTGACCGAATCTGACACCAAACGTGGTTAACAGAATCTCTTTGATGTATTAATTCTGGGTGGTGCGCTTGGCGACGGGTAGCTCGCGCGGCGGTCGCCGTAACTGTCAGCAGCTCAACATCTACTCCGTGAACCCTAACTGGGGAAATCCCACGTGCCAGCGCGAGCGGCATATTGCCTTTGAAGTTTCTGGCCAGATCGCCGGCTTATAACTGATAATGTTTTCAATCTACAACCCCAAATAGATAAATTAAGTAACATTTGATATTAAGTTCTAGAATCAAATGTTTTCTTATATGACATAATGCTGATACAGCCGTGTGATGGCAAGCTATACGGTATCCCAGCGTGGATATGGGAAGATCAATCATTTAAAAGTTTAAAATTTGACAAAAGGCTTTCAATCGATCTGAAAATAAACTTGACCTAAGTGTTTCATCATACTTGAATTATCAAGTATATAGATGGGTGTTAGGGGTTATATTAATAAATTAATCAAAGTCGACTTTGTTGGCCCCAAGCGATCGACTGCCGACCGTAATGATGGATTTTTGCCAATTTGTTGACAGGGTAAACTGAATTCAGCTTCCAAATTAACTATGTCGGACGCAACAGATCGCAGTCAAATTTGCTACAAATTGAGAAAAGATATCTATAATAACGTGTATCTTACCTTCAGTTTCGTAGAAATTATATCAGATTGAAAAATTAATGACAATCAACCGTTTGAACTCAAGTGATCAGCCGCGTTTGAGTCGGCCGTGTAAAGGCAAGCTATACGGTATCCCGGCACTGACATGACAAGATCGATCATTTAAAGTTTAAAATTCGACAAAAGGGTTCCAATCGATTTTGAAAATAAACTTGACCTAAGGGTTTCATGAAATGCCCCCGTATATAGATGTATGTTAGAGTTAGGATTGATACATGAATCAAAATCGACTTTGTTGGCCCCAAGCGATCAACCGCGTATTCGTCACAATCGCGGCTGCCTGCGGCGAAGTTCGGCTGTCACCCGATGATGGATTTTTGCCGATTTGTTGACAGGGTTACCCGAATTCATCTTCCAATTTAACTATGTTGGACGCAACAGATCGCCGTCAAATTTGCTACAAATTGAGAAAAGATTTCTATAATGACGTATATCCTACCTTCAGTTTCGTAGAAATTATATTTCTAGTGGTTTGGGTGCTTTGAAATCGGACGAAATTTTTAACTCGGCTGTCCATATGAACAAATTGACGGAATTAAAAAAATAAAAAACGACGTGGTGGATACATCATCCTCAAGTATGTAGTGAAAAGGGATTCCTCAGAGCCCCACTTAGCCAGTTAATGAGAGCGATTCTTGTGAGACGTGGAAATACCTATAGTGGAATTCCCCATGGCAGCGTCACGCTGTCACCGATGGGAAATGTCCGCTGCTTATCGGTAGATATACACATACCTACTTTTAAGGAAGATGCCATGTGCACGGTCACTGTGTACCTAACGCACGAAGCTCCACTGCGTGCACAGTCACCGTGTACCTAGCGCACGAAGCTCCACTGTGTGCACGGTCACCGTGTACCTAGTACACGAAGCTCCACTGTGTGCACGGTCACCGTGTACCTAGCGCACGAAGCTCCACTGTGTGCACAGTCACCGTGTACCTAGCGCATGAAGATACACTGTGTGGATATCAATCTTACGACTAAATTGAGTTAATGCATAATGAGGGGGGGGGGGGGGGGTACACCCTACTATTCATCGACTGGGAAAATAGATAATTCACCCAAGTCTAAAAACATACATGTTTAACCAATCTAATTCTAAAAATAGCGTTGCAGCCGACAGCCAGTCGATATCTAGCCAAATACTCGTTCTTTTCCGTAAAATGATACATTTATCTTCCGATATTCAACGTCTGTCTTCGACAGCTTTCGTTAACAGCCTCTGTAAACACCATAAGAGAAAAGCGGAGATAAACGGAATTACCCGAATTTACGACTATATTTGACGACATACCGCAAATTGGAGGCAAAACAAAGCAAAATCGAAAGCTGTCAAAATAAAACAATGAAGTTTCTACCCCCAGGGTATAATACTGAAGAGCTTCCGGCCCCCTGGACCCCTGGCCAGGGCTTTGCCCTGGACCCACAGCGGGCCCTGAGGCCCCCAAGCCCCCAGCTATATTTTTCAGTATTTTGGAAATTTTCAACTTTCACCCATGAACATGTTAAACCACTATGACTAAACTGATACAGAAGCACCACTAACACATTTGTCCACGGAACCTTTCCTTAGGTACTGCAGGCTACATTACTATTGTGTTCAAGACAAACATTAAAGGCATTCAACATTTACACATTTTTCAAAAAAAGTCTCCCTTGGGTTTCATTAGGACACTGGCACATTGAAAGTGGTACCACAACAAACATCCTGAACATTGAATCCAACTCATTTTTTTTTTCTTCAGGCTTCCTACAAACTATCATAGCTGCACAGGTATTTGTAGCCTCAACTGCGTTGTCCAACAGCTTTTGATGAACGTAGTGTCGGTACTGTCCACGTTGCTTTTGTCCCATCACAGTTTGGTCTCGGTTGCAGGCCAAAGTTTCAGCATTCTGTAAAATACAATATTTTTTCCATTTCTATAGCAACAATATCAACAAAGACAGGTGGAATGCTCTCATTTTTATATCTATAGAACACCATTCACCAGAAAGAAAAAAATGTAGCAGTTTTATGTAAGTGGGATACTATTTTGAATTTGGTATGGTTAAAGTTTGTACAAGAAACTAATATATTTCACTTGCCATTAGTAGAAAAATGCCACATCTTGATCCATCCTCTTGCATCCTGTTCTCAGATGTTGTCACTTTCCATCCACCCGTCTTCTCCTCAGTAGCTTGTGATCTGATATGCATGTAGTTGCTGCCGAAATAATGACATGTTCTGATTGTTATGAAGAAATCATTTGACCTTAAGATGGCTATTACCCAAATATCTAATAATTTACATGTGCTCTCAAATGTCAAGCTATATCCTTATTGATTATGTAAAATGGTGCACATTCCATCCTCTCTCAGGAACTGTGGATTGTTGATTCCCCGTCTTGCTCATCCCCAACAACCTCTTATAGGTTACCCTTTGATCACTGAGTCATGAAACGCTTGTATCCTTACTGTTTACTTATCCAGTCACATGCCTTCTGGTATTGTCGGGAAGTTGGCATGGAGTTCATGACAAACACTTCTCTCTCGGCAACTAACAGCATCCAGTGTTCTCCAGTATCTGTTTGATCAGCGGATGAACCATAACAGTACGGCAGAAACATATACAGGTACTTTCTGAACTGAACCTGATGCATTCAAAATACAAAGTGTGCATCAATTGAACAACAACATGGAAGGCAGAGCAATTCCTCAGCCATACAGCTCTTAATACGCGATTCCCATATAGAGGTGTAAAATATTTAATAATACTAAGTGATTAGATCTCATTTAACCATTGAAATTACAAAGATAAGTAGCGTCATTGTCCTACATACTCGACCAGCATGTCCCTGTAGGCCTGTGTCTGGAACTTAAGTGCCAGAAAACATGGAAGCGGGAAAAGTTTCCTCGGATGCTCCATCTGTAGCAACTCTAAGTAGGCAGTAATTACCTGGAAGGGAAAGATTCAACACTTATCTGCACTATATCAATTAAAATCAAGTCGGTGGTTTTGCGGTTACTCTTGTCACAGAAACCTGTCTTCCATCGTTTTTGGGGAGGGATGCTATCTGGTAGGTTTTTTTTCCATTTATCTGGGATCCATGTCTCCCTAAAAAGCTACTCTTTCCTTTTCAGACAGAGTATGAAAATATACACACAGGGCAGGTATTGATTGTGATAGAAATCACACGAACACAAAACTGTTTCCAACCAATGGAAACTCTACATTCCTTTACTTTTGACTTTGGCCTCATCTGTGCTTATTATTTCACATATGGCTTTATTGAAGGCCTGTCTTGCTTTCTTCATCTTGCTGATGACTATTTCTGCTGCATAGGGGGTGAGTACATTTCTTGCAGCAGCCCTGTCATCATCAGCCCCCTCGTCAACACAGTACTGATGCTTAACTGTTTGTTGCACATTTGTAGCAGTTGTTTCCCTTTCTTTGTCCAACTGAAAACTGATAAGCACTCCCAGGCATTCAGGCAGACTCGGCGATGGCTTTAGCTCAAACTTCAGCTTTTGATGCCTTGACTCAGATAAAAAAAACCCACATGTCCTTACAAGAGTTAGAATTTTCTTCAAAGTATGAAATGAAGTCCTTTGGAGCCACAAGTTTTTTAGGATATTAATGACATATCCTTGTCTACCAAGATGCATTTCACTTTGTTTGGTGGCAAAGTTTTCTTGAATTCTGCAAAGAAATCCATCAAAGTTTGCTTCTTTTCATCAGCAGCATCCAGGGCTTGTCTTACAGCTTACCCAGGACCCTTCCCATCCCACACCATGATGGTGTATCTGTAGGTCCCAGCAATCAGCAGCATTTCTGGCAATCTGTGTTAAAGACATTGACAATAAACACTGTAGTTGTCTTTATAATTTGATGGATTCATGAAGATGTAGATGGATTCATGAAGATATAAATAGATTCAGGTGATGTTCAATCTACTTTGCAAAACAAAGCCAAAGTAAAACACTTGACCTGCTCTTCCTGGAAGCATAATGTTTGCAAACATACCGCACCTACGCATACTCCAGGTTCTCGGGAAATTTTGTTCTGGCTTTTTTATTGGCGATTTCGCAGGTTTTTGAGTCATGTTTGACAAAAAGTACGCTGCTCGATTTTCCCGAATGCTTTCACTGCTTCATCTAGTTCTTCAAAGGAATTAAATCTCTTTCCCTCTTCCATCACTAACTTTCAGCGGCACTACGGTGCGCTGGCTTTAGACTATGCGCATACGTAGCCCGGGAAATACAACATCCGCTTCATCGTGCACCCAACACAGATTAGTGTGTTGCGTGCATGGTGACCATGCACATAGCCACTTCGTACATTTAAAGCATAACTGTACCTTGCAACCTAGATCAGTAGATGTGTTTTTATATCAGCGGCTTTACAGGCTTGATCAGTCAATGAAACCACAGTATTCTAATAAAGGTAGAAGATTTATTTACATAAAAACAGGAAACAATGCCAACTATTAAAGATAATTCAGTTAAAAGTCCCACAATTCCCCTTTGAACAATACTTATTTAAAACATTTGTTTCAAAATTAACTCACTTAGACACCAACAGGCAGTGCTAAGGAGCTGACAGGCAGTGCTAACGAGCTGACAGGCATATTGTAACAAGGCATCACGGTTATTGCGATCTGGCCAGTTCTTATGATCAAAAATGTGGCATGCCAGGTAAAGTGGGTCTTCGTGAATATTGGCCAGTCTTGCAGTTATACAACCCATGACCGATTGCACAACTCTACTTCTGTCTCTGTCAAAAGTGGCTCCATCAATTGAGTTGTGGAGAGTTTCATCTTGGTACTTGTTCCCATCTAACTGATTTTGGAACTGTTGCAGGTTGTGACCATCGCTGTCCACCATCACCCTCGATGACTCTGCACCTTGGTAACTGCACTGGAGACACATATGTCTTCTCTCTGAAATAGCAGTGATATTTTGGCCACTTCATTCAACACATCCTTCATGAAATGAGCATACCATACAAGCTTATATATACTGAGTTAGCTTCCTTTGCTTTAGCTCTGTATTGGGCACCATTTGTGTTGTCCTCTGCATAACTCATGATATGCATGATAATGATCTTCCAGTTTTGGATCAGTTTGGAAACTGCCCGAAGTTTGTGGTCTGTCCATCTGGTCCCATTGCACCTTTCTGGCTTCAAGAAGGTCTCTTCCATGAGCTCACCTATGTCAGCAGCTTTCTTGTTCCTCTTTGCTGAACCTTTAATGAAGTAGTGTACAGATGTAAATATTTCAACAACTGCCTCCAGATATTCACCTTTAAATGAATCCTTCATAGCAAGCTCGAAACGATGCGCCAAACACCACACTGGTAATCCCACGGAACCTGACCAGAATCTTGCAGCTGTTTGATCACTCCCTGCTTTTCCCCCATCATAACCGATGCTCCGTCGGAACAGAACCCAACTGTTTTCTGTTTATAGTCTGGCATATCAAACTGTTCAAAAGCATGGTCTATAGCTGCCAAAATTCCATGTGCCTTGGTATTATCTGGCTCCTCAAAACTTAAATATGTTATTTTTGGATAAAGTCGTCAAGGAATCTAACCATCACCAGTTCTTTCTCTTTGTTAGAATTGTCTGTTGATCCATCACTTTATATAATGATATATGGTGACCTGTGTAACTCTGACTTGAGTTTATCAAACATAGACCCTGCCACATGACTTATAAACTGCTGACAGGCCTTGTCATTACAATATGTATCACCAAGTGAGATACCGTTCAAGGTTTGAAGCTGCAGTACACCTGGGAAATCTGTGAATGGTCTGTCATTAACAGCCAGATAGTATGCAGACCTAAAAAACTTAACCATTTTCTGCAATATCTCCTCACTCATTTATTTAAATCCAGCTTCAATTGCTCTTTGTTCTTCATCTTATCCTTTGCAGCCTTCCCACTTACAGACCTCTCGTGATTCACTGATACTTTATGGTACCTCACCAGGGGTAGAAATTAAGATTTCACATGTGCTCGCCCAGGGGACTAGTAGCTCTTCCATCTAACTCATCCCCAGCAAAAGTTACTCGCCCAAAAAATTTCATTGTCAGATTGTTTACGAAGAAAAATAACACAAGACAGATAAATGGTAACATGCGGGTTTAATCTTTTACAAACTAACAGACAATACCACTGTATATATTACAATTCAGAAACAAGTTTTTCTAGTAACTGGTTGTTATCTTCCTGTAGTACTTGCATACGTGACATGCCTACTTCCACCTCCACTTCATTTGATGTTCCCTCCATGAAATTTGGCCTCCTTCCTCTGACACCAGCATTGTTCCACAGATGAATGGCTGGTGAAGGGTCAAAGGAGGCAATGTCAGGGGTTTCTAAAGCCACCATGATTAGGTCGGACAAGTGGTCATCTGTCAGCTTGCTTCTCCAGTCTGATTTTGTCATCTTCATTTGGCTAAAACCGCGTTCAGCATCAGTTGAAGATGCAGGAAGACAAAGGACCAAATCAACTAGATGCAAGAAATTTGCAAAACGATTCCCGTAGCTGGTATTGATGGCTTCCCATGTCCAGGACTTCAAAGTGGTGGCTTTGTTGCTGGCATAACAGAAATGGATGATAAATGATGAATTTAATAATTCTATCACCAACCAAGTTTGTTAGCATTGTCATCACAGTAACAATTATTTGGCACCGACCTGTAGAGTGAGCTTTTTAAACGACACCACTCAGGTTCTACCTGTGAAGTGTCTACTTGAGCAGCCACCAAAGCTTGCTCAAAGCTCTCAGTCAGTTGAGCAACTTGTTCATCTCCAAAATCTTACAAACCAAAAAAAGCATGTTTTTCAGCCATTGAAAAAACAACTTGCAATACATGTAATAACATTTATTAATATTTACCTGGATTGTTGGAAAGCTCCGCAGGCCAGAGGGATATATTTACAATAGACGCAGCACGAAGAACTCCACTGTTTACATCAGCAAAGCGATCATCAATGCTCTTGAGGATAGCAGAAATTGTATTGGTGCGTGTAGTGTCAAACCCTGCTGATGCTCCAGTGAGACTGACTGTATGGAAAGTATCCAAGCCTTTCACCTTCTTCAGATGTGGGCCATCACTTAAGTAGAACAAACACAAATTGTACATGTATGCATTCATGAAAATTACATTTGTTCTCTGAATTACAAGCTGAACAAGAAAACTTTATTGATATTTCCAAGTTTTTTTCCCAATAAGGTACCCACGTTCTGTTGTACTTCTGCAGCAATGCCTTTGTTGCTGATATCTCTGAGTAAATGTCAGCAACTGTTGCGCTCTTCTTCTGAAATTCTTTGGACAGCACCTTCAAGGCATCTGTGATGTCCAGCATTAAGTGCAACATATACACTACGTTCTTCCGTTGCAGCAAACACAAAAAGTTTTTAGCTTTGGCTGCTGCTGTTTGCGACTTTTTTGATGGATCGTCTGGGTTGACCAACTGTAATAAATAATTAAAGTAATCAGATTTTTATTTTTTTAGGTAGAAACGTTTAGGTGCTTATTAATTAATATATTGATATATAAATTTCACCATACTTTACCTGGGACAAATGAGTGACGATACCAAAGTATCCATTGACGACATGTCGTATGGCTTCATTTGTATGTGGCAACCATCTTGTTCCACCAATTCTTGTTGGCACGCAAAGTGGCTTATCATGAGCGACAAAGGATCGCTTCAACATACTCCTGTTCAAAGGACTGGTATGGTAGAAGAGGTACAGTCCCAGGAGCAGCGTGTCGACCTTCTTATAAAGACCAATACCCTTAATGGCATCCTTGTATGCTAATTCAAGCCGATGTGCTGAGCAGTGAACAGCGAGAATAAATGGTCTCCCACTTCTTGCTCTCAACTTTGCCACAAAACCACCACGTGCCCCAATCATCACGTTGGCACCGTCAGTGCCTGTTCCCACCACCTTCTTCTCCCACCCCTCTTCAAGACTGTCAGTTAGAACCTTTGACACGGCCGTCTCTATGCTCTCTGCGTCTCCCTTCTCTACATTTTTCAATCCGATAAAATGTACAGTCACTGCACCCTTATCGGCGATACGCGCATACACCAATTCCGCTTCTGTAATTGACGAGTCAGTGGATCCATCGGTAATGATTGACATGAACTTAGCTTTGTTGACTTGTCCCCTAAACTTCATACGTTCACTTTCCGCAATAAAATGCACAAATTGTTGAGCTTGCTTCTCGTTGCGATATGTACTTCCGATGTCTAGCCCTTTTTTTTTCATCCAACATACAGTGCCACACGTAGTCCGTATAAGGTCTTGCGTTTTTAGCCAATGCGTGACACGTGTTGAACAATTTACACAGTTTATCAAACGATGCTTTGCTCAGTGTTTGTCTAATGTCTTCTCGGCAACATTCTTCTTGTGGTGCGCCTCCCCCCTGCTCTAGCGTTTTTTCGCTTCGATTTTTTTCACATTCGGTTCTTGTGAGATTCACTTCCATCGTGCGCCTTCAAACTTTCTAACTTGTACACTTGCGATCCTGTGACAAACGATCCGTTTTTATCTTCATATAACTTTATCATACTTTGCAAAATCATTCTTTTCTTGTCCTCGTTGGAGTTCTTATCACAATCAGCACCATTTGAACCACCTGCGTCTTTCTTCATATCTGACAAGTCGTTGAACGCAAGCAGCACTCAAACATACTGAGCCATTTCGGCTGAAATGATCTAACTCGAGCCATTTCGCTGCTGCTGCTGCTGATCATATATTTCCTCTTTACTGCAATTTTTTCGTTGTCTGTTTTAAACTTTTTACGTGGAGGTTCAACTCCTTCCAAGAATTTCCACATTTTGAAAGACAAAAGTGACGTTCTGTTCGTAAAAAATATAGCGCTGGTTTTCAAAGTCCGTGAAATCTACTTCCCCCTGTGGGTCCGGGGATAGAATAGGCCCACTGTATCCTCCTGCATGTCGTAAGGGCATCCTTACGTTTGATGTAAGGAGTTAAACAGACGAGCGCGACGCTGCGGTACCGGGGGTCTTCGTATCCAACTAATACCTTTGATATTTATGGCATCCGGACAGCGTTTTTCCTTGGCCTCCTGCTATGTCACCAGACATAGGTTATTTTATTGGGGGTGAAAATGTACACGCGCCTCGCAATGACAGGCGCCTGTAGCCATAGCAACAGCTCGCCCGGCGGATGACTAATCTTGAGTTCTTAAGTCATCCGCTGGGAATTCTAGTCGCCTGGGGCGAGCGGGCGAGCGTTAATTTCTACCCCTGCCTCACAGACTCCTTCTTTACGCTTGTGCAACCACTGATTAACTGAAAAACACAAAATTCAAATACACTCAGCAAAATTTCTAATTGGTCACTTGGATTTTATTGGTATTATTTAACAGTGAACGCAAATTCAACAATGCAAACACCATCACATTAATACTTTCTTCGTACAACTGTTCAGAATAAACATTAATCAATATTGATTCTCGCGTGAATTTTACGACAAATCAACACTAATAACCCTAAATTTAAAAGTCATAAAATGGATATATATGGTCTCTTCAATAAATATGAAATGACCAATTAGAAATTGTGTTGAGTGTACTATAAAACACTGCTTAATATATCTAAGATTAAAATAGATATAGTATAGATTCAAGGTTACCCTTCCCTTTCCCAGTAAATAAACTAGAGCTGTGAATCAACTCGCAAAAATACCCCCGCCCTGCACTACTATTTATATAGCCACAATTTGGAATATTAGGGTAAATTCATTTTTTCCCAGGTAATCAAAAGAACGACATTCACGAAAGACTACTCTTGATAGCTTTAATATGGACAGACGATTTTTAATAGAAAAAGATTTAACAGAAAATTCACGAAAGACTGATAGCTTTAATATGGACACGACGATTTTTTCGGAAAATATGGACAGACACGGGGGTAGAATAGGCCCATTGTATCCTCCTGCATGTCGTAAGAGGCGACTAATAGGGGGCAACCTGTTGGCCGTGTGTTGCGACTCGTGTCGGTGAACAATGGGATCCAGGTGGTTGAGTGGAGTGGTCCTTCTGAGGGCCATATCTGCAACACACCACTCTGGCCTGGATTTAGCCTAGACGAGAGGCTGGAATGGCCTGGTTCAGTCAATCGGCTGGTGGTGCCTTGCCCTAGGATAATCGTTTCCATTTTTATCTTTACCATCTGCATTTTCATTTTTCTAAAGGGCGATATAACACATGAGTGTTGGTGAGCCGTTAAACCCTATACTTACCTTGACCCATCACAAACACGCACATAGACCTACAGACTGACCATAATCTGCCGTCTATTTTTCATGCTCTGCTTACTTACCACCGCGGGTAACCCCGTGTGGTGAACGCGGTCGATCCCAGACACTGACCGGGCTATTTCAATGCGGCTGACATCCAGTGAGTTGACGTGTTCAGGAAGCAGGTCACATAAGGTCGCCAAGGATGACTCGTTCAGCTCAGCAGACATGACACTGAGCGACTGGACTGAGGCGGGAACGAGACGCGTCACGTCGTCTTCCACCACACGTTTGCCAGACAGAGTCAGCAAACAGAGGTTGGAGTCCAGTGGGACGTCTGTCGCAGCGATGGATACGTCGGAGAGGTGTTGGTGCACCACGAGAAGCGCCTCGGTACCACGTGGCGGGGTGAGGAGATGGCGGTCACCGTGGAGGAGCACCATGGTGAGGGGGCGTGATATGTGGTTCATGTATTCCCCGATGGTAATAGCGTCGTCAGGCATGGGGCAGCTTTCAGCCAGCACCAACTGATCTCCCAGAACATCCTTCACACATATACTCTGTCATCAATGTACATAGTGACGTACTGGGTTCGCATATTTTCATTTATCCTGCATGTCTTAAGAGGCGACTAATTGGGACAACCTGTTGGCCGTGGGTTGCGACTCATGTCGGTGGACAAAGCGATCCAGCCGCTTGGGCAGAGCGGTTCTTTTGTGGGCCCCACTGTGGGTGCGGGGGTAGAATAGGCCCACTGTATCCTCCTGCATGTCGTAAGAGGCGACTAATAGGGGGCAACCTGTTGGCCGTGGGTTGCGACTCGTGTCGGTGAACAATGGGATCCAGGTGGTTGAGTGGAGCGGTCCTTGTGAGGGCTATATCTGCAACACACCACTTTGGCCCGGATTTCACCTAGACAAGAGGCTGGAATGGCCTGGTCCAGTCAATCGGCTTGTGGTGACATGCCATGGGATATTTGTTTTCATTACTTATTGCTTTTTCATTCCACTTCTTGTCATTCATTCTTATCCACATGGTTTTTTCCCTTTTCTTTTTCATTTATCCCTGGCGGCTGCTTAACAGGTCAATCGAGTTCTTTGAGCTGTTTTCTATTTGATTTGAGTATTGCACTGGTGTATCCCTGGCGTCATGTGTGCTGGTTGAGCCGCACACCTCTGACGCCCCCATGTTGGGCTCCATGGTGGGTGGGGAGCACCAGTGAAGAAATTTTATCATAATATCATGGCTCAAAAACAAACTCAAGAAAGATTATCTTCCAAACAGAATAGACCCAATGACACGGACACAGACTCGGACTCGGACAAGGATCTTTACTCCTCATGGCCAAGGTTCTTGGTTGTAACTTCTTCTGATTCGGAGAGACCCTTGACATGTCTAAGTCCTTTTGCAATTATTAAAGGGATTGAGGGGTTGGCTGGTGTCGCCAAAAACATTAGAAAAATACAATCTGGCAGCTTACTTATTAAAGTTGATCGACCCAGCCACGCGAGTTGCCTACTGAAATCAGTATTTCTCGCAGGCATTCCCATTCAAGTCACCCCTCACCGAACCCTCAACACCAAAAGAGGAGTAATTCGATGCTACGACTTAAAAGAATGTGAGGTCTCTGAAATAATTAAGGAATTACAACCACAAAGGGTAATCAATGCCCAAAAAAATCACAGTGAACCGCAATGGGACTCGACAAGCCACGGGGACGGAAAAGAGATTTGAGTTCGTCATAGTTGGACCGAAATCCTCGACAGTTCCATTGGATGATGCTAGGTGAGATTGGGGGGATTGGTTGAAGCCCGAGGCTTCTGCCTTGGACTGTTAGGGGCGGATGTGGGTTTAGAGGGAAGATGGACACTGTCAATGTCCATCTCCTCTTAGGAGGTCTATGATTTTGATTTTGATTCTTAACTTTAGTAATTACAGTAACATTTTTTTGGCTCGGTTCAGAGGGTTTTTTAGAAGCAGTTGAATGGACAGGAGGACTGCACTGTGTTGACATGTCTTTAGCCTTCTTGGTAATGATAGCAGGCTTTGGCACTTCAGTGGTCACCCTGCCATTTGGCCACGTGTAATCGGTCTGGGTGTCGACTGACACTGTGGCCTTCTTGACAGCGCTAGCATAAGAGGGTTTGGTGCCCTGTTGTGCCTCAGGGAACGACATGTCTCTGGTGTGTCGAATCGTTTGGATTTGTTTCTCCTTGATCCATCTAGAACACAACCTAGAGAATGCTGGGTGGTCCCCTGAGCAATTGATACATTTGGTGGTCTGCCGGCAATCATCTTCCTTATGGTCCTCCTGTCCACACTTTGCACATGCTGCAGTTCTTTTGCAGGTGGAATTACCATGGCCGTAACGTTGGCACTTGAAGCAGCGCAAGGGGTTTAGGATGTAGGGGTCCACGGAGACATTCAATTATCCGACCTTGACAGCTTTAGGCAATTCAGAGCTGTCAAAGGTCAGGATAACCGTCCCCGTGACATGGTTCGTAGGATTAGGGGAAAGGAAAATAACAACACTCTCACATCTGGTTAAACCAGATGGTTCCAAAGCCTCCAATTTGAAGGACATCGTCAATACTCTAGGCGATGCCTTCCAAAAGAATTCCTCTGCCAATAATTATAGTACCAAATTTCAAAAATTTAAACATCATCGGGAACGAAACATTCCAAATTTTAATTCAAATAACAATGAAAATTACAACTCTCTTTTTACACTAAATGAGTTGGAAGATTCGATACATAAATCGAATGACACAGCTAGTGGACCCGATGATGTACACTATCAATTTTTAAAACACTTTCCAGAGAAATCACTTGAAGTACTTTTAGACATTTTTAATGGAATCTGGAACATTCCCAGATGGTTGGAGAGAGGCTATAGTTATCCCGATACCCAAGCCAGGGAAGGATAACACAATTCCTATGAACTATCGTCCCATTGCCTTAACGAGCTGCATCTGTAAAACGATGGAGAAAATGAAAAACAGCCGCCTGGTATGTTTTCTTGAAAGAAACCAACTTATTTCCAGGTACCAGAGCGGTTTCCGTCACACACGTAGCACGACGGATCACCTGGTCCGTCTCGAAAGTTTTATACGTGACGGCTTTGTGAGGGGGGAACATGTGGTGTCGGTCTTCTTTGATATGGAGAAGGCCTATGACACCACATGGAAACATGGAATCCTGTCGTATTTGAGCAGTATGGGCCTTAAAGGCCGCATGACTGTTTTAATAAAAAAATTTCTTGAGAACAGAATTTTTAAAGTCCGTGCTGGCACCACCCTTTCTGATACTTGTGATTAGAAGATGGGGGTCCCACAAGGAAGTATTTTATCCGTTACGCTTTTTAATATCAAAATTAATAGTATTGTTAATGTCATCAAGCCAGGTGTTGATTGTTCACTCTACGTGGATGACAGCCTCAACTTGGGGAGTGGCCACACAGCTGCAGAGTGAGCCGAAGAGAAGAGGTTGTTCTTGCTCGCGCTCGTATAGGACACACCTATACAACTCATGCCTTTCTACTAAGGGATGAGCCCATCCCTGAATGTATTCCTTGTCAATGTGCCTATACTGTCAAGCACATTCTCATCGAATGTGCTGATTTGATTTTGATCCGAAATCGCTTCTTCCGGGTTCAAACCCTTTCAGAATTATTTGAAAGGGTGAATCCATCCAAGATACTTGAATTCATTAGAGAAATTGGACTTTTTTATAGATTTTAGATCATACAATTCTCATTAATTCAATATAGTTCAAATTAATATAATTCAATTAATACACTTCAATTAATTCGATTTTTAGTTGGTTGTAAACCTTGACTTCTTATCCTTTCGTACTCGTACATGCCCCTCCTTAAGTAGGCACCATATAACACACTAGTGTTGGTGTGCCGTTAAACCCTATACTTACCTTACCTCTACGTGGATGATTTTTTGATTCATTTTAAATCGAAAAATATGAGCACAATTGAGAGGCAGCTTCAACTTAGCCTCAATAACATCCAAAAATGGGTGGATGAAAACGGATTTAAATTTTCTAAATCAAAAACTGTTTGTATGCATTTTTGCAACAAAAGAAATTTTCATCCTGACCCAGTTCTCACCCTTTATGGCAACGTTATTCGTGTGGTGGAAGAAACCAAGTTTCTGGGACTAATGTTTGATAAAAAACTTATTTTTAAAGCTCACATTTCTTACCTCCGTAAGAAATGTTTTAGAGCAATCAATCTTTCAAAGATGTTGTCCAATACTGATTGGGGCGCGGACCGGAAAGTCCTTTTGCGGCTTTACCGGTCACTAGTGTGCTCCAAGTTGGACTATGGCTCTTTTATCTATGGTGCTGCCTGTCGTTCTTATTTAACTTACCAGACTGCCCCCCACCAACTCTTTTTAAGGAGGGCGATAACCAAGAGTGCTAACACTACGCTTCAAATGCAGAGGATACCCCCCCCCCCCCCCACCGATTTACACCTACACAGGAATAAATACAGAAAGTTGTTTAAAATGGTCATTGTTTTTTTTGTTAACATTCGGAATGAGTACAAACTAAAAACCCTCCAGTCTGATTTAGAGGAATGAGGAACAGAATTATTTATACATACATCGGATATGAAATTCCACTCGATATTTAACAATTTCAATCACTGGGCAATATGGACAAGCAGAACAGCGTAAAGTAACACAAATAAAAGGAATGTAATCAGTTAATGGCGATAAAGGGGGTATTTGGAAGGATGATCTGGACATCTAAACAATTTGATCGAGAGGAATGAATAAATTAATTGTTTATGCATACATACATCTGACAAGAATCTCCACTCGATGTTTAAGAACACGAATAAATGTTCACATAAAATGGCGATAAATGGGTGGATATTAGGTTCAAAGTAAAGATTCCGTGTGTTGTGAATGTGGGACCTGTTATCTTCTAAAACCGAATCATTTGAATTGGTTTTCCACTACGTTTCAGGCGTACCAAATTAATTGTCAAATTTGAAACCTCTATCGCAAACAGAGCCCTTTAAGTAAACAGCCCCCTGAATATTTAATATCAGCCCGCCGTTTAATCTTCACCCAGATAGCATCCAAACGTTGATCCAACGGAGGCTCTAACGTTGATACAACATGAAGCACAACATTGAATCAAAGTTATTTTGCTCATTGAATCAACGTTGATTCCATGTTGTGTTGGTTGACAGCATTGAATCAACGTTGCTTCCATGTTAGATTGGTTGACAACATTGTATCACTTATTAGGAAAATATGATTATTTCTGAAACGTTGCTTTCCTGATAAAATGTTAGGCAAACAATTGTCCACTGGGATAGCGTTGAAAAAGATCATGTCTGTTCAATACTCGGAGGTCAAAGGTGAAGCAAAACTGATAAAAAGTGTCCATACATGATATGGATGTACTACTTGGATTAATGACAAAACATGCCACCGAAATTTACGACCCGACGAACAGACAATCAATAAAACCACAGGATAACATCCTTTTCCGCAACATATGATATTTTGCATACTTTAGGTTATAATTTATGTTTGAGGAAGTAGAAGTGGGAAACAAAAGAAATTTTTTGATTTAGTGACCAGTTCCCCAGCTTTTTTACAAATTTAAACCAACACTTTCCAGCTACTCAGGCATTTTACTAGATTAAGAATAACAAATGTTTGACTCTACCAAACTGCTTCTGATGTCTTGCTCAGACAGGCTTTGAGGTTGGATCCTGGGTATTGCTGTTGTAGGGAACCAATGTTGGGTCGTCCAAACAAGAGATACAAGCGGTACTTTTGCCTGATCTTGCTCCCCCTTTTGAAGTATTCACCCCAGCAGACTGGAAGGTGGAAACAAATATGGCATTTTAAAATCTGACCAGTTCAAAGAAAAGTTTTCAGTGACTAGTCCTTGAGGGTCAGGATTCCATGATACACAAAACCCCCTGTGAGTCCGGGGATAGAATAGGCCCACTGTATCCTCCTGCGATTTATTGGGGGCAACCAGTTGGCAGTGGGTTGCGACTCGTGTCGGTGGAAGATGGGATCCTGGTGGTTAAGTGGAGCGGTCATTGCGAGGGCTATATCTGCAACACACCACTTTGGCCCGGATTTCACCTAGACGAGAGGCTGGAATGGCCCGGTCCAGTCAATCGGCTTGTGGTGACATGCCAAGGGATAATTGTTTTCATTACTTATTGCTTTTTCATTCCGCTTCTTGTCATCCTTTTTTATCCACATAGTTTTTCCCTTCTCTTTTTTTCCATTTATCCTTGGCGGCTGCTTAACAGGTCAATCGAGTAGTTGAGTGAATAGCTCTTTGAGCTGTTTGCTATTTATTTGAGTATTGCACTGGTGTATCCCTGGCGTCATGTGTGCTGGTTGAGCCGCACACCGCTGACGCCCACATGTGGGTGGGGAGCACCAGTGAAGAAATTTTATTATAAAATCATGGCTCAAAAACAAACTCAAGACCGATTACTTAAACGAAATAGACCCAATGAAACGGATTCGGATTCAGATAATAAAACTTCCTCATGGCCAAGATTTTTAGTTATTGAAAACTAGACCAACCACTCACTTCGCCCATTTGCAATTGGTAAAGGAATTGAGGGGTTGGCTGGAGTCCCATCAGGAGACTCCCGTCTTGCCACTTCCTTGTTGAAGTGGACCGACCCATCCATGCGAGATGTTTGTTGAAATCAACGCTACTAGCGGGGGTTCCAATAGGTGTCACCCCTCACAGAACCCTAAACACCAAAAAGGGCATAATCAGCTGCTTTGACTTGAAGCAATGTTCAAGTGAGGAAATCGTCCGGAAAGGTTTTGTGACTCGCAATGGGGAGAAACAGCCCACAGAAACAGTTATCTTGACTTTTGACAGTACTGAGTTGCCCAAAGCTGTCAAAGTCGGATACCTGAATGTTGCTGTGAAGCCCTTCATTCCAAACACATTGCGATGTTTTAAATGCCAACGATTCGGCCACAGCAACACCGATTGCAAACGAACAGTAACATGCGCCAAATGCGGCCAGGAGGGCCATAAAGAAGACGAATGCCAACAGTCCATCAAATTCATCAACTGCTCAGGGGACCACCCAGTATTCTCTAGGTTGTGTCCTACATGGATCAAAGAAAAAGAAATTCAAAAGATCCGACCCACCAGAGACATCTCGTTCCCTGAGGCACGCAGAATAGTGGAGGCACAACAGGGCACCAGATAAATCGCTGTCGGCCAACACGAGGGCATCTCATGAACCTGATTTTTTCCTTTGCCAATTTAGAGAGATAAAAGATAAATATTCGGACCGTGCTGCCATTTACACAGACGGTTCGAAAGAGGACAATAAAATTGGTGCTGCAGCCATTATGGGCAAAACTACGTCCACTGTCAATTTCCGATGCAGAGCTTAAAGCACTTTCTATTGCACTGGGCCTTATTGCCCAATCAAGTAAAAGTCGTTTTGTTATATCTTCCGACTCCCTGTCTGCCCTGGAGGCAATAACAGGGAGTAATTTCCGTAATGTTTTTATTTTAAATATTGTGCTTTTATATTCTCAATTGACAGATCGTGGCAAGGGTATTTTGTTTGTATAGGTACCGAGCCATGTTGGTATCGCTGGTAATGAGAGGCAGACAGAGCTGCCAAGGAATCACTCAACATTAATGTGACTAAGGTCCAGGTTCCCTTTACAGAATTTAAACCTCAGGTCGTCAAATTTTTAAATCAGAAATGGCAGGACCAGTGGGATGAATCCATCCCAAACAAACTTCACGAAATTCAGCCCCAACTTGGGGAGTGGCCACAGAGCTGCAGGGAGAGGCGAAGAGAGGAGGTTATTCTTGATCGCGCTCATATAGGACACACCTATACAACTCATGCCTTTCTACAAAGGGATGAGCCCATCACTGAATGCATTCCTTGTCAATGTATCTACAACGTCAAGCACATTCTCATCGAATGTGCTGATCTGATTTTGATCCGAAATCGCTTCTTCCGGGTTCAAACCCTTTCAGAATACTTGGATTCATAAGAGAGATTGGACTTTTTTTTATAGATTTTAGATCGTACAATTCTCATCAATTCTATATAATTCAAATCATATTATTCAATTAATTAATTTTTATTTTGTTTTAACCCTTGACTTCTTGTTATCCTTTCGTATTTGTATTTATCCCTCCTTAGTAGGCACCATATAACACACTAGTGTTGGTGTGCCGTTAAACCCTATACTTACCTTACCTTAATTAGATCAATCTTATCCATACATCATTGTAGGCACCACAATACACATTCGTGTTTGTGTGGCATTAAACTCTATATACTTTCTTACTGGAGGCTATTACAGGGCGTAATCCCCGTGATGTTTTCAGTTTGTCTTATTTTTTTACCATTGAATATTGGTTTGTTCCTGTGGGTTCCCAGCCATGTCTGGATATCTGGCATTAAGATGGCAGACCGAGCTGCCAGAGATGAGCTCAGCCAAAATGTCACTGAGGCAAAAGTCTGGCGGGAAGGAAGAATGACATCTGAAATTTGTATTTAAGAATTCTATACGACGATCGCAAGGGCAAGTGAACGGCATGTTGGGGAGGTTGGAATGACGTTTGCGGATTGCAGTCGGCCCAATAGCATTTAATCAGCAGAAGCGGGCTCTCACATGTTAATCAGCAGAAGCGGGCTCTCAATTGTTAATCAGCAGAAGCGGGCTCTCACATGTTAATTAGCAGAAGCGGGCTCTCACATGTTAATCAGCAGAAGCGGGCTCTCACATGTTAATCAGCAGAAGCTGGCTCTCACATGTTAATCAGCAGAAGCTGGCTCTCACATGTTAATCAGCAGAAGCGGGCTCTCACATGTTAATCAGCAGAAGCGGGCTCTCACATGTTAATTAGCAGAAGCGGGCTCTCACATGTTAATCAGCAGAAGCGGGCTCTCACATGTTAATCAGCAGAAGCTGGCTCTCACATGTTAATCAGCAGAAGCTGGCTCTCACATGTTAATCAGCAGAAGCTGGCTCTCACATGTTAATCAGCAGAAGCGGGCTCTCACATGTTAATCAGCAGAAGCTGGCTCTCACATGTTAATCAGCAGAAGCTGGCTCTCACATGTTAATCAGCAGAAGCTGGCTCTCACATGTTAATCAGCAGAAGCGGGCTCTCACATGTTAATCAACAGAAGCGGGCTCTCACATGCTAATTTCGTACACTTAATATTTAAGCGAGAGAGCTTCATATTTTTTTTTTAGCAAAACAGGGGTCGAGTCTTGATAATAGGCGTATTCTTAACTGGAAGATTGACGGGCAAAGATGACGTATCATGCATGATATGGAGTAACAAGCTTGATAATACGTGTCACCTACGTTTACAAATAGACGAACGCTGGAGCAAAGGTTTTCGGTACTTTCTGCTGAACACCAGAGCTCAAAAAGTGGCTGAATTGATTGTTTGGGAAATTATATACATCCCGGTGCAATATGTGAGTAATGTCGTGGTTGGGCCCCAATATCGGTGACGCAGTCGGCATATTTCACAGGGCATCACTGTCATTGGCTAGAATACTGATTTCCATGACGTATAAGGGTAATTTCCTCCCACAATTGAACGGAAGTTGTTTATGGGAAATCCACAATGGCAGAGCATGATTCATCTTCGGTCGTGTCATAAACTTGTAGGATTGTCAGACAGACTTGTCTGATACTTTATTGGCAACTCAAAAAAGTACACGAATGCCGAGCAAGACAGGATACAACCGCAACTCATCGTGGTTCGTGTTTGGGGAACTTGATTGTAGCACATCAGTATTGTCTTGCATTGCAGGACTAGGTTGCGACGGATGTAACCTGTTGCGACGGATGTTTCCATTCGGAGTACTGATAGTGTATGTTCTGTTCTCCGGATCCGAAAGTAGAACTTTACCAGAATGTTCCCATTTCTTGTCAGGTTCAAGTTTAGTTAGCACTGATTGACCTGGTTGTAGCTGCGGCAGAGATCTTGCACCATGACGACGATCATAAAAAAACTTGTGGTTTTCTTTTGCTACAGCACCATATAACACATGAGTGTTTGTGTGCCGTTAAACCCTATACTTACCTTACCTTCTTTTGCTACAGTGTCAGTTTCTTTCTTTTTTTGACTTTGTTATTGTGAGGTAAGGTAGGCAGTATGGTTCAAAGTCGGCGACTCATTAATGCTTCTGTACTTGAACAGGGTGTGGTTCTGTAGTTCAAAAGAGCTATGTCTGTATCTTCACAGCTCAATATACGCTTTGAAGTTTGGACTGCTCTCTTAACGGCTCCATTAGCTTGGGGCATGTGTGGACTAATGCTAGTCTGGGTGATACCAAACTCTCTACAAAACTCATTAAAATCCTCCGAGATGAATTGGGGACCATTGTCGGACATTAAAATGTCTTGTATACCATGCTGACTGAAAATTTATTTTAGAACCTTCACAACTGCTTTAGTCGTCTTGTACAACTTCCGTGTCTCCATCCAACGCGAGTCAACCAAAAGCAAGTACATTTGATAGTCTTTTTCACAAAGATCTACTCCAACCTTCTCCCTCGGGCGTTCGGGCAGAGGTGAAGGGCGCAGAGGTTCATGTCTGTTTGACTTTCGGTGCTCTGCACAAAAATCACATGCGTCGACAATAGCATCGATGTCACGACCTATACCAGGCCACCACACTGCAGCTCTGGCCTTCTCTCTACACTTTGATCGTCCTTGATGCGTTTCATGGATTTTGTTAAGAATGTCTTGTTGCATTTACAATGGTACGACTATCTCGCTTCATTTAACGCTATGTGCTCTTTGATTGTGCTTAGTACACTTTTCAATATCTAGCCTCTGTGCCGACACCCCACCCCACCGCAACCCCCCCTCCCCCTAACAAAACAAAACATTACCATATGAATATGAATTTGCAGCCATAAAATCAATGTCTCTTGGGGGTTGACACATTGATCTTCTGATCTGTCCAGGTTATAGAGCCCTCAAATCGATCAGAAAATTCCATGTGAGGTTATGACAAAGCACGACGCGGCATGTTCACGTGTCATTTCATTCGGAGCCACGAATTAGCCCTAATAGCATAGCTATTCCACAGCAATTGTTTTGGAAATGTACACTTTTTTTGTGTTCTCTTTAACATTGAATACAATGTAAACCTATAACTGTTACTATCCAGTCTGGTCAAAGCGTTTAATGGAAAATCAATAGAGCTTTGAGGCCTTTTTGCCTGTTTTTTTTTAAATAGTAGAATGTATTATCATAAAAAACACATCTGTAAAACAGCCTGAATAGTCATAAAGAAAGGTCTGTTCAATACCTCCAAAACTAAATATAGATCAATGCAGAAACTTAACATCTTGCATAATATGTGCTATCACAATATTAGTAAATATACTGAAAACAAACATCCATTTACATGTCTTAAAACCACATCTTATTCCACTTGATTGATAACTAAAACAAGAGTAAATTCATGGACGAAGTACTAATACTATATCTAGTAAATCTCAACAAACATAAGTATGTACACACGTTAGCTCTGCTGTTCATCACAGTTTATTATATACCTTGACTCCGGCTTATGTTCGGCTACCGGCCGTCCATTCGTAAACTTTTGGTGGCATGTTTTCTTATACAGCATACTATCAGCTTTAATTTACTCATGGCCCCCTCTCATGAGCGTCAATAGGCACCATATAACACACTTGTTATGGTGTGCCGTTAAAAGTCAATCTCATATAACACACTATATGGTGTGCCGTTAAACTGACCTCATGAGCATAAACCCTCCATGAAAAAAATTATAAATGTGACACTTGTGGCCCTAAGTCGTTTGCTCATGGAAGTGATATTAACCAAGCATATGAGAATCCATACTGGTGAAAAACCTTATAAATGTGACACTTGTGGAAAGTCGTTTGCTTGTGGAAGTCATTCTGCACGGCGTCAAAGCATAGGTGAGAATGCCAGTACTGGTGAAAAAAGACCTTATAAATGTGATCTTTTTAACTTGTGGAATATAACATATTTGCCCATGGTTAAGTCATTTATTTTACTCATACTGATGGCCACTTATGAAATTAGGCATACTGGTTAAAAACCTTTTAAAGGCGACTGATAGCGGGCACTTGTGGAATGTCGTATGCTCAAGGAAGTCATCTGACACAACATAGTAAGAATAGCATACTGGTCGTAAAACCTTATAAATGTGCCACTCGTGGAAAGGGATCCAAGTTCGCTCATTTTAAGAGTATCTAACACCCTAGGCATTTCGCCTGACAACGCCAGTACTGGTGAAATACTACCTTACAAATGTGACACTTGTGGGTAAGTCGTTCGCTTATGCAAGGCTGTTCTAACTAACCATATGAGAACGCATACTGGGTGTGAAAAACCCTTTACACAAATGTGACACTTGTGGAAAGTCGTTTGCTCGTGGAAGTCATCTGACACAACATATGAAAAGGCATACTGGTGAAATACTCTTGTTAATTAACCTTATAAATGTGACACTTGTGGAAAGTCGTTTGCTCATGGAAGTGATTTAACCAAGCATATGAGAATCCATACTGGTGAAAAACCTTATAAATGTGACACTTGTGGAATGTGTAGTCACATGTGGAAGTTACATCTGACACAACATATGAGAACGCATATTGTTTGCTGGTGCTTTAATAAATGTTTTTAAGTAATTCATGGTTAAATAAGTCATCTATCAAAGTTTTCATCATGAAGTAATCTACCCAATATGAGAGAAACGCATACTGGTGAAAAACCTTATAAATGTGACACTTGTGGAAGTCGTTATCGCATTATGCACTAGTGTTTCCTTTACCTTTCGATGTTTTACAAAGATCATATGAAGCAGCTATTGATTGATGTACATGTGTTGGAGAAAAACCTGAATACACCAGAATGGAAGACAAAAACAGTGATAAACTTGTGGAAAGTCGTTTCTTCATATTGTCTCATCTGACACGACATATGAAAAGGCATACTGGTGAAAAACCTTATAAATGTGACACTTGTGGAATGTCGTATGCTCAAGGAAGTCATCTGACACAACATATAAGAACGCATACTGGTGAAAAACCTTATAAATGTGCCACTTGTGGAAAGGCATTCGCTCATGCAAGTAATCTAACCAAGCATATGACAACGCATACTGGTGAAAAACCTTACAAATGTGACACTTGTGGGAAGTCGTTCGCTTATGCAAGTGTTCTAACTAACCATATGAGAACGCATACTGGTGAAAAACCTTACAAATGTGACACTTGTGGAAAGTCGTTTGCTCAAGGAAGTCATCTGACACAACATATGAAAAGGCATACTGGTGAAAAACCTTATAAATGTGACACTTGTGGAAAGTCGTTTGCTCATGGAAGTGATTTAACCAAGCATATGAGAATCCATACTGGTGAAAAACCTTATAAATGTGACACTTGTGGAAAGTCGTTTGCTCAAGGAAGTCATCTGACACAACATATGAGAACGCATACTGGTGAAAAACCTTATAAATGTGCCACTTGTGGAAAGGCATTCGCTCATGGAAGTAATCTAACCAAGCATATGACAACGCATACTGGTGAAAAACCTTACAAATGTGACACTTGTGGGAAGTCGTTCGCTTCAAATAGTAAGCAGTCTTATTTGGCATATCGGGACCCATTCTAGTAAGGTTCCTTAAAAATATGGATATCCTTTCAGTCATGGAAGCTATCTAACAAAAAGGCCCGTGATGTATTATTATGTCTGAAATACCTTTTAATGGTGACGTTAATATATAAAAGTTCAAATATATCTTCGACATGAATTTGTATTGCATTTATGTATGATTCCCTGTGAATAAAAGCTATTGTTATTATTCCACGCATAACTACTGCCTTGGGCTCCACGAATGTAATATTTTAAAGGTATCTTAAAGAGGGCAATATTATGTAAACGCATAACTGCCCGTGTGTGATGTTCTTCTCATCCAATAGTATTGGTTGTTTGAGCCGGGCCTTGTCGAATGTCGTTAATGGGTGAATATGGTATGAATGTTTCACAGACGACCGGGGGAGCGGACTTAATGGCGGCTAATTATATTATATTGTGTATGGTTTTGATGTATAATTATGGGGGTGAGGTAAACTCTCATGCGCCAATCAACCGCACATTCTGGAGAGATTTTGTGAGCATGTTTAATTCCATATGGCGTGTTAGACAATAACTTACTTGACTTAAGAGGGATTTGTCCCATATTAGAGGGATATGTCCCATTTCGGATGAATTTTTGATCATTTGCTGATGTCCGAAATCAAAATAGGAATACCTCCACGTAAGTGCAGAGCCGTTCACAACAAATAGCCGTCGATGGGGGTGAAGTGATGTCATCGATATTGACCGTTTCAAACAACGTATATTGAGACTGAATGCTTCGAGGAAGCCAATGATTATTCCAATAAACATAAAGACGGAATTGTTCTTTATTATAATGAAATCGGTGCATGCGAATACACTATCACGCATTTGTGAACAACTCAAAAATGAAAATTTATGTGATGACCTTGTGTTCAGAACATTCAGAACAAGATGTGTCTTATTTGATATCAGCTATATAAATGTTCGTAATTCACTGTTCGATGAATGTTGTACATTGTTTTATACATTACCTTTTGCGAAGCGAACCACTCACATTCATAAATCGCTATCAGCAGTCGCCGCTCATAGGAACTGGTATAGATGCGTTTCGGTAGATATATCTAACAGAGGCTATTATTTGATCAAATCATGATTAGACGTTGTTTAACAACCTTAACCCAACCTTGTAAGAAAGGTTCACATAGTATTTGGCGCATGTGACAAAAGTAAGAATGGGACCGAAAAATGGAGAAATTTTCGAGGAAAGAATAAATACCATATTTAATCCGAGACATCCACCAACAGACTAGCAAGGGAATCTAACCGCGTAGAGTGCTGTACTTATGAATGAATGAATTAAAGTGCGAATCCTTCAGCTAAATGGATATTGTTCTCTGTCCATAAAGTTTGTGGTCAGATGCTTTGGATTGATGCTAAGTTTGCTTTTATGTTAACATTTAGTTACATGACATGTCTATATTTGTATAGCAGAATCAAGAAGTTATCCCGTTGGTGCTAGCATTTCACAAACTCCACGACCTGCTATGTAGATGTCCCGAGGCGCCACATATCTTGTCACCACTCTACCCTTGATATCAATATAAAGTTATACAAGATAGAAGAAGTGAATGCCTCAAAGGATTCGACAGCATTTTCTCACTTTTTTTCATAATTGTCTGTTCAGCCCCATGGTTTTGTTACCGATTCTTTAATATGACTACATCATGTCGACACTACGTCTATTAACCAGAAACCATCTTGTTCACTTGCTCCACCACGGATGTCTCAGTCATTCGAGCCCAGATTCAAATAATGCATGGTGCATGTTTATAGTGCAACTATTGTCAATAGAAGATGGGGGGTTTACTGACTGTGACAGAACACATTTCAACTCACTACCCAGTCATTTCTTTACACCCGACCCTCAGTTTATAAAATTCCCATGATTATTTAATTTTCCTCCCACGAAAAGGAGAGGGATATGTTGAGTGCCAAATTGACAACACACCTACCCATCACCATAATGTACCATCTCAGTCACCAGTTTGATGAAGTAACCCCCTACAGCTGATATCGTGACCACGTGTCACCTACCACCTCCCCACTCTCCTCATGCATACCCCATATTGGATAGTGTGCAAAATTCCATCTAAAATTCAAAGATATATGTAAGGTAATAGAGTTCAAGTTCTTATAAACCCCACACCTGGAGTTTGAGTCTTCCGTAATTATCTTAAGTGATGGGGATCAATCAAATAAACAGAGAGTAACACAAACGATTAAAATACAATGGTGCTATGGTATGATTAACATCAGTCAGGTAAATGTATCGAATCGAGAAGTTATAATTCAAGTACCGTTCATGTGGACGTTGTCCGGCAATGATTAAATCCGAGCTAGTCCCAGGGTATATTATCTGATGCGTCAGGTGACAAAACCATAAGATTTATATTGATATCCTGAGACTAGTTACGGTTGTTTGTGAACATGATCGAGCATGAGCAGGAAATGATATGTGTAGCATTAACAATTACGCAATGTTTAAAACTCGTATAGTCAGTTTTTAATCATGCTGTGGGTATTTCTTCCAAATAATTCAATTTTGCTTTTCTGGAATCAGCACAGACTGCTACTATGTACGTCATCGATGCTAGGCTGGATTATCGTTCCACCCCAAGTGTTCTTAGCATGACATGCCATTGAATGTCAAATCAGAATCCAATGCCAAGCAGTTCTTGTCACCTTTCCGGTTGTTAGGCTGTTCAGGGCCCCAATCATTGAAGCCAGCATCCAGTCTCGAGATGACCTGGTTGATCCATAACCAACTCCCTTGTTCAGCTCGTTGGTTCCTGACACGATGACATTCTACCAGGAAAATAACACAATACCAGACCACATCAGTTGCTGTTAATGGTAACTACACCATGCAGACAGCTTCCCCGTAGTATATATAACCCTTACCACAAGCGACAACCATGTGAAAATATTAAGGTAAAAATAAGTATCTGTCTTCCGTGTTATTGGCACAAAACAGCACGTTATTACAGGATCATCCATTAGAAGCCGAGAGAAGAGTGTAGCTAGGTCAGATGTCTTTTCTGGGATTTACAGAATTTTAGGACATCGTTCTGGCTAAAGGTCTAACCATAGGATATTTGAATATTGACTTCTAGTTTCGTTTTGCTTGACAACGGACCTCAAATGTGGGCCATTTCATAATAACGCTAAGTGTGTAATCAATCCCTCAGATTCATATGTAAGCACTAGCATTTCTCAAAAAAATATGATACCACATTATTCGGTGCTGAATCAAATATGTTGTATAAATTAGAAGGGATACGATCTGACCTTGAGAATTCCCCCGAGTTAACTATGCTTACAATTTACAGCTTGTCTCTTCTGTTGACTGCTGTTCATTGTTAGCATATTAAACTATGTTAACATGAACAGCTTGACCCTTCTGTTGACTACTGTTAATCGCTAGCATTGTTAAATATTTTGTGCTAACTCTAAAAAAACGACAAGCGGTTCGTGTGAATTTTATACCGATACAATGAGGAATTGTGTACATAATTTGTTAATTGCCAATATCGCCTTATGTACCTTTCTAACCGTGCACATATATAACACTGCCGTCATAACAAGATGGACGGTATTATGGTTGATATTTAGTACACGTCACTTGTTTGGCTAATGCATCAGAACCCTTAGTTTATCATATAGTTCTGACCTCTATACTTATATGCGGCGATCATTATCCTTTTATACCTGTGCATTCTAAGACATCTTTGGATTTTTTATTAAGAAACAATGTTAGCGGCAAGGATTAACGGCATATTATCGATCGCTTCGTGTTACCTGTAGTACGGATCATTTAATGTATCACATGTGATTTTATCCCTAATGTATGTGACAATAGGTAGTATATGGATATATGCAAGCTATTGGATGTCGACTCCAGCAAGATCTAATAAGCAGAACTAGCTAATGGAATATTAAACATAGTTCTAACAATCCATGCACGAGACGCAGAACACCAACGGTTGTTTCAATCCGCCTGTGATAAGGTTCGTCCTGACGATATGACGGTCATTTACATGACAATATATAGTAAATTGTTTTATTGGTTCATCCAAACCGAGATATCCACATACAATTGAGAGAAGAGATTGGCTATATTTGAGAACGTCAAACGCTAACAAATCTCTTGGTTTTTGAATGTTTGACATGTTGTTACCTATTGTAAATCTATATTATAGCTGTTAACAGGCAGCACGGCGCTAAGATGGGGACTAATAAGATGGTATACTAAACAGAAGAATGTTTTACAATAGGAAGCATTATGAGAACGTATGACTAGGACCATTTATGACTCTCGAACCGGATAAAGGAGTAACTTTGAATAACTTCAACAGGCAATATCTTAATCACACTACAAACAACATTTTCCCAGAGAACAAAGCAACACATCCCATATAAATTGTATAGCTTAAAGTGCATTCTCAGATTAAGCATTTATCCATCATGTGTTGTTGGCGGGATTGATTTCCACAACCCGCAATACAGATTGTCATCAATGTTTATTCGACAAAAGCACCATGTAGTACGAACATAACGTGCAATACGGTTGGAATAACTATTTAAACATGTCAGGCATATCCTCCATACATGCGATATTGATCGGTTTTTCAAAACCAAGGACAAATTACCGGGAATCCTCTGCCTACGATTAGGTGACCTGCTATGAAATCGCTTGTGACTTCCTCTCTGCACTGGAGGAAGTAAAGTTGTCATGCTTTAATGGCAAATGCTAGTTTTTTTTATTCACAATTAATTGATCGCGGGAAAGATATTTTGTGAGGGTTCCGAGCCATGTCGGTATCATCGACAAAGAGAGGGCAGACCGAGTTGTTGTTGTTAGCACATTTGTGTAATTACAGCTGTAATGTTCTTTGTAGAATTATGTCTTCAAGTTTAAATCCTTACTTAGCAATATGTTATCAACCTGCTATATTTATATATATATATATATATATATATATATATATATATATATATATATATATATATATATATATATATATATATATATATATATATATATATATATATATATATATATATATATATATATATATATATATATATATATATATATATATATATATATATATATATATATATATATATATATATATATCCAGATTGCTCATAGCAGTTATTCACTTCAATGACAACTCGAACAGAGCTCAAGAGGTCAGTCCCACTGGGGAGTGTCCTACCCCAAGGCCAGACAGTGAGACCCAGTTGTCAAGCCTGTCAAAGTACCAATTTCTTTTGGTGTGTATATGATTTAATCTAAGATGAAAAACAAATGTTATTTTTACACTTATTATCGAAACCTAAATAAGTGTCATATGCACAAACATTGTTACCCTATTCAATATGGGCATATAGTATAACTAAACTTATTATATGACTATCATAAAATATGATTTGTTTCAGACTATGTACATCAGTTCATTGCTGAGATGCTTGATCTCAGGCAAAAATACCCAAGCTACAGAGTTGCTGAGGTCCTTGCCCACCACCTATTGCCTCCCAGTACGAGAAACCTGAAAAGGATCTTCTTGTAGGTGCTCACAGGTGTCGATTCAACCTGACCAAGAAAGCTTCTTCAGCTCCATTGTAGATAACCTGTCTCTAACAGCTGTTACCACACAGGCTGCCAGCACTTTCCTGTTTCTTTTGCCTAGTCTGTGCCATATCCAGAAGGTAAATTGGCGGTAGGCTAGATACCTGAATAATCTGAAGCAATATGTCAATTAGTTGTCTATGGTTTTGAAATAAGTTGTATGGTTAAAAAAACAATTGTCATTTGTCAACCATTCCCTCACTTTATTATTTTATTGTAAGCTCTGCATCTGGATTTCATGTTACTAGTGTTATTTATTTTTGATTATGTGGAATATATTGTAGTTTACCAATATTAACACTGAATATTTTACACAGCGGGATTGATATTCCCTCAGAAATAAATATGATTGTTCAACCTCAAACTGTCCTTTTGGTTGCAATAGTGGCTTACTTACTCATTGGTAGAGACCTAATCTCCAACAGAATCTGGGATGCATGGCCATTCCTCTGTTATAGCCATCACTCTCTCCAAACTTCTGCAGCACACTCTGGCTGCGTACATTGGGATGCAGTGATGACAGCTACACCTAAGTAAGAGTCATTGTAATTTTATATTTGCGGTACAATGAATGAATGTAAAAGGAAAATGCTTAATATACTTCATGCAAACATCTGTCCACAATATTAAATGTGCTGAGGGTTCAATGACAAAGCTACATTTACTAGCCAAGTGCTATTTGTTGTAGTAGTTAGGTCTGTCAACATACCATCCTCAACCTACAGAATGTGTAAATTTGTTGGGTTACTTATACAAACGATTATTTCTTACCAGTTAACATAGTTCAATAAAGCTTGGGTAGGGTATTCTAAAACTCACTATTCGTCGAAATCTATTGTGGTTTCTTCATCCGAAGCGGACTCTTGAGTTAGCGCTCCCGATGACATTTCGAAGTGTGACTTGGATGATTCAACTCCCGCCCGTATTGGCTCAAATAAATAGTCATGGACATAATTTGCCCCAATGTTATGTTATGGGGCCTCGTAATCTTCATCAGAAGACGACATGGATTCATGTAAATACGGTGTTATCTTAAAATCCAAACAATCGCCTCGCTCGCTCTCAAATTCTCTTGGATGCCGCGCAGCAGTTATGACGTCACGCAACCTGCCCCTAGCGGCCAACTGAGGCAAAATGGCCTTGATGACTTCGTATTATCCTCCGATAGGAATCTTATCGGTGGATTTTTAGCACTTATGCATGCCGGTGCAATGAATTATGGGTCCCCGTTGGTTAATGAGTTATTAATCTCCATTTTGAAACACATAATAAAGAAATGATGGAAATCGTTGTATTTGTCCATTAAACCGGAAAAAGGAACCTGGCCACGATAAACTCGTCTTCTGAAGGAAAGTGGCGATTGAGATGTCGCTACCACTGATCGTTAGACTTATACAGGCCATAAACTAAGGGAATGTTCCAGGCGATTGGAAATGTGAAAAGGTGACGCCTATTTTCACAACAGGCAACAGGTAGCAAATCACTGGCCGATCAGTTTGATATCTATAGCAATAAATATACTGGAAACATATATAAGTGGCAAGCTAACTGAACATAACTTGCTAAATAAATCTCAGCATGGTTATCTGCGCAACCGATCTTGCCTTACCAATCTCTTGAAATTCCAGGAGGATGTAATGTACTAAAGTTTTTAATTTCCATTATATCAAATGATGTATTTGTACTCACGAACCAAAGTCATTTGGTAGTGCATAGTCTAGATTAAACCTTTTCCAGAACATTGATAATGGTTGTTTTGTATTTGTGAGATTTTCAATACTTACGTAGGACCGCATCGGATAATTGTTTTATGCGTCCCACAGAAAACATCTCAGATTATATCAACTTTTGTTCAACCACGGAACATTGATTCGTATATCTTATAAATGAAATGAAAATTGAATTGAATAATTGGTCATATACTTGATCACTTTTATGAATGAATCGACTTAACACAGGGCATATTCATTCATTCCAAAGTTAGCATCACCAAGATGTTTGCATATCTACTCCCCGTTGCATAATGATATTGAACACTATATCATATCGTTATTGACTTATATACAAACTGTGTTATTCACCATATGTTTAATTTGCTATTTTATGGCGAGGGGTTCTGGTTACAAAATGCCTTCTCCTACATAGTAAAACTACGTCTTGATCCCCGAGCGTAAAAAAACGCGTGTATGCCCATGAGGTTTGTCGACGCTTTTGACACTAAGACCATATAATCACACTCATACATCAGGTCAATGCTGTCAATATACAGCGTATAAGCAACATTAGGCCACTGGCACCTTCACTAGGTTCATATTTGTATGGGTTTGACAGCCATCAATATTCGTTGTCTAACAAAACAGTCAACCTAAGGCCGCCAAGGAAAACTGTATGCTCTTAAATTACCTGATACTTGGCGGGGATTGGACTAGAAAATATAGCTCTGATGAATTTATTAATCTTGCTGGTAAATAAATAGTTCCCGTGAGATGAATCCTTCCTGAACATCCAGCAATCACTTTAACATCCTGATCTATATTTTATGCCACTACAAGTGCAATTCGCTGTCGAGAAAATAAATCCCTTACTCTGATATTCTTAACGATTCATTTTTCACGACACTTGAAACATTGTGTCTAACTGTCATTGGTGTCTGTGTACGATTATTAAAGTTCGAGGCTCAGCTGAATTTCTAAACTACATAGATCTAAATCATTACAATTTCATGAAATTATTTTTCATAAAATTAATGGGGTCATAGGAGAGATTGCCTAGGTAAGGCTTGCTAAAGCGCTTTGTGAGGTCATTGATTTATCATGAGATATCGACAGGGTTATATCGCCTTGGGTTCTGATAGGTTTCTCGTTGTAACCTACGTGCCGTAAATCCATATCACCAGACTGTAGATGCTTCCAAAACGATGTCTCAGACAAATGTAATACTTATTCTGCCAGTGAATTATGTCCTTGAATCACAGTGCAATTGAGAGTTATCAGCTGCAACAACAACTGCATCAATCATTCATACAATGGCATGTTACATGGCCAATCTTCTTTGGTGCTGCAGCAGATTGTCTATCTGTGCGGGATAAAATTGATAAGATATATCCATGCTTACACCGTAATGGTTTATTCACGGAAAGGTTGCTTGGTATATAATATATAAGACCTGTAAATGACCTATTACGCAGATAGAGAATGATAAAATAGTTGAGAATAACATGGTGCATTAATTAGTGCCATCTACACTAAACAAAATGTGTTGAATTTATCTAGTATTATTTGAGGCATGAGAATTATAAAACGTTTAATACAGTAGTTCTCTAGTTAATAGATACAGCTGAAGCCACATAAGTTACAGGGTAAATGCAGCATACAGTGACAAAGCCTTCAGATTCATTTTGATATCGTGAGACTAGTAGAATTTGTTGTTGGTGGCACAAACAGCATAGAAAATGACACACGGTGTATCAACGGTTACACCATGTAACATACTGGTGTATTCATTTAAGTTGTGCTGTGGTTATTTCATAAAAAAACTCGGGGTTTAGCACAGACTGCTACTGTGTACGTCATCGATGCTTGGCTGGATTATTGTTCCACTACGAGCCGACCTTTTACAGAGATACTGATGCTGTTTATGGCATCGTGCGTCGTTAAACATTAAATTGTCATTCAATACCAGGCAGTGTTTAGTACCTCCGGCGTTGCTAGGCTGCCCCGACTGCCAATCCAGTCCAGCATCCAGTCTGGAGATTTCCGGGTTGGCCCATAACCAGCATCCCTCGTGTTGTTCGTCAGTTCCTGACACGAAGACATAACTTCCCTGTCAAGCATATCACACAGAATATCAGTCTACTCCAGTTATTGTTTTTGTCAATAATGTCGCACAGAAAGCCCCCCTGTTTGTATAACGCTTTCTACATACAAACACATGGTGTCATTTATTGTTGATGGTAATAATATAATATATATATATATAATAATAATATATAATAGTAGCAGCACTTTCTACGTTTCCAGGTTATTGACATGACACCGGAGTTATTATAGTCTGCCTTAGACATGCTTCACGCTACATGTTAAGACTTACCAATTGAACAAGTGGTTGAAGCCAGTGTCGTAGCATGTCCTGTTCATCAGCACTAGCAATAGATGCCAACTGAAAACCTTGACCGTACAAAGGACAGAGGTCACGAGCAGTGTGCCACGTGGCAGGACTCAGACTAATGATGTACGAATACTCCTGCGCGTCATGGAGACCTATATGTCCACTTGGCATCGGCACTGCTCATCAAAACACATCGAGTAATGTTGAGTGCAAATAAACAACGAACTCGCCCATCATCATAACATACCCTCTCCATCATCAGTTTGGCGGGGTAACCCCCTACGGCTAATATTAACGATAAACCCCAGCTTCTATGTGTCACATGCCACTTCCCCCCTCTCCTCATACATGCCCCATATTCAAGAGCCACATTGCCATCCTGCCTAAGCAACGCCTGAATGCCCCAACCCTCACTCACTGGCTGCTACACGTCCCATGAGAACTGGAATAGCGTGCCTTAGTCGTAGAGAGAAGCATTTTTAAAATCAGATCTATCCTGGCCTCCGAGCTCAACACATCTCTCTCTCTCTCTGATTGTCAGGCAACGTTCCATCCTAAATTCAAATATCAAATAAACCAATAAAGTTCGAATTTTTCTAAACCTGGAATAGTTCGAGTCTTGGTGATCACAAGTGCGTATAGTGTACATCGCTACACCACACACAAGACAAGACAGTAATCACAAGCGAACAGCAGAAATGGTGCCACAGTCTTAACTTTTTGGAATATGTTTCCGGAAATATCTCTTTTCATAACAATATTGGAAAAACATTTATTTCTTACCCGACATATTGCCAAATACCATCGTTCCTATGTCCTCGTTGAACACCAGGCTAGTGTTGTGTACATGTGACGTCAGGCGTAGATAGCTTATTCTACATATCTTTTCTTTATCGACGGAAAAGCTACCACAGCTGTCACCCACCAGGGAACACTCTAACGCGCATCCCAGGGTTGAATCAACTTGAAGAGTGTGAAGCACTCCTGTAGGTTGAAACTGGACATTTGTGTGGATTTGTGTGATAAAACTTGCATCCAAATAATAGCAGCACAGAATGCCAACGGTCACAAATAAAAATCGCATGCTGTGTGATCAGCAGTGGTAGTGTGGTATATGCTGCAATGTATGGTTGTACAAAACTTGGTGTCTTCGCTCGCGCTCGCACTCTGTTATATAGAAATGTTCGAGGCCTATGACGCATACTTGGCCACTACTGGCACAGTCCCAATATTTGTTCTTTGCTCGTCATGAGGAGATGATGAAATAGTGATTGATCTAGGCAGGTGTTATATATCTTAATGAATAGTCATTGTAGATTTTGCAGTGCAGCTGGTTTGCTACAGTTATTGATTTTCTCCCAGCAACGACGGAAAATATCTTAGAATCACAAAGCAGTCAGCTAGACATCGATTCTAGAGAGCGTACAAATTGACCACAACATGCATGTGTCGCTTGGCCCCATCTGCATACACGCCACACCACATGTAACATGGACATCAAATGGATAGTTTTAAGAACGCATAACTCTTGGAACTGGGCAACGACATGAATTTGCTCTAAATGATTTGATCAAGAGGAACAGCAAATGAAGACTTCAATTGCCTGTGGCCACAAATGCTTAAAGCATTGCGTATCCTGAGCAGGGAATAGGTGGTATATTGGTAACCAGATTATTTATCTTGGCTCCCATGGCTTGTTCTTTAAGGGTTCCTAGTCGCTTATTTGGAGTCTGCTCATGTACACAGCGCTGGAAAGGTTGCTCAATCTAAATCAATAAGTGTGATAATGGCTTCTACATCAGAAATAGATCAGGATATTATAAAGATGACACAAAACTATCATTACACCCTTTATCGTGTGAAATCCATTTAAATTATATTTATTGCTTAAAATCTGTAATATCATACAATTTCTCAAATAAAACCATGGATCTTAGATAGATCTATGACTTTGAACAATGGCCGTGCAGAGCTGTTTTTTATTTTGCAATGAGACAATAAAATCAAGCTGGGGGATGGGATATGTGTGATATTTGATCTGCTTGCTGGTTTGATGGACTGAGACTTTGATAGCGCAAAGAATGATCAATCTGAAAAGCCTCCCACGTCCATCCTCCACAAAATAGTATACCTAAAGTGACAATGGCTACAGTGGTGCAACAAACACGAGGTGTTATCAAAGCCACAATCAGGTAATATTAATTGTAGGTCCACTAATACCATGAATTTCTACATCATTATTGATCCTTGTACCTTTGCCTAGGCTTAATGCATGCAATGGGCAGTCGTGACGACTGAATACCCCCAAAGATGTCATTTTCCCATCACACTTTGTCTGGGTTCCAAGACTTTATATAAACCTTTACGCAATGGCGCGAGCCTTATATCAACAAATGATCTACGTCCAACAGGTAACGCACACTGACTGATCGATAAACTCCCAACGCACCAAACGGCTGAGACATAAGTAAAATGGCAAAAATGACGCCCACAAACATTGTCATTGTGATGCACTGGACACGGGAGAAACATATTTTTCTGGTAAAACCCACAAATATAACCAAACAGCTGACTCGCACATATAAAGCTTAGCCTAACGATACCTGATTATACACACCATGTGCTCCTGATGGGCTTTAAACGCCCTGCGTTCGATGTCGATGGCAAGAGGGCCGATTGACGTCATTCGGCCGAATGTTTTCATAGAACATCTATGATAGCCAATTCGATTGGTCAAAAAAGTGCAAATGATCGTAAAGTAAAAAATGCTCAGGTAATCTCCCACATCCAGGGAACTTACTTAAATCACTGTCGAGCAAAGAGATTAGATGCAGTCATCGAAAGGTAGCATCGTTCAAAATATATGCTTTTATTGTTTAACCACCTTAGATCCCGGATCTCAGGTGACTGTTGCTTATTATTCTTGGCTCACCCCACACACTGGCTGATCGATAATCTCCTTGAAAGGAGAATGAGATATGGAACTTAATATAGTTTAACCAGCGTGTTTTGTCACAGTTCACAGATCTCAGGTAAATATTACATAATACTCGGTTGAGAACACCCGAGACTGACTGGTCAATAATCGCTGTTAATTAAGGGTATTGCATTGGCGGTTTTATCTCTCCATTTGCTCTTTGTTATGGTCACACAAACCATTCTGAAGTCTGAATTCCGGGACAAGTTGTTAATATGTTTGGCTCATTGATTGTAGACTCTGAAGATTCATACGGGTGGCCTTTCTATTAAAATGTTAGGCTTCCTCACAAATCTCCAAATATTAAGATATTTGTATCGATTCGTGGCAGAGATATCGTTCGCAAAGCATCAAGTGGAATAACGTAATTTTGGATTGGTTTATGCAATAAAGTTAGTTACCAACCATCTAAACAGCTTGTGCATGAGAGTTCCATGTTCATTGGCTCATACATTTACGTCAGAATACCCCTGTGGGTCCGGGGGAAGAATAGGCCCACTGTATCTTCCTGCATGTCGTAAGAGGCGACTAATAGGGGGCAACCTGTTGGCTGTGGGTTGCGACTCGTGTCGGTGGAAGATGGGATCCTGGTGGTTGAGTGGAGCGGTCCTTTTGAGGGCTATATCTGCAACACACCACTTTGGCCCGGATTTCACCTAGACGAGAGGCTGGAATGGCCTGGTCCATTCCTATCGGCTGGTGGCGTCGTGCCCTGGGACTACCCATCACATGAATTTGGCATCTTCCTTCATGACATTCATTTACTTCATGGACCATTTCTCATTTCATTGGCTTCACTAGTCCCAGAAGGCGGCTGCTTAATCAGGTCAATCGGATTCCATTAAGGGTGTTATGGTGCGCCTCTATGGGCTCAGCATCTTGCCAGTGTCTGGGCTCTATGGGGTACGTATTGTCTCACTTTTGATGGGGGACGAGTATATCACCTGTGTAGCCCTGGCATCCTTAAGATGTCCCTTTACTGGGCTCCGGGGCGGGTGGGGAGCACAGGTGATGAATTGTTTTATCATTATGTCTGTTTCTCCTCCTGGCCAGAAAAGGAAGCACACCGAAGAAAATGATTTGAATCAAGTAGAAAATTGGCAAAGATTTGTTGTACTTGAAAGGACCGACGGAAGTTTAGAGAAAGTTTCATTCATTGTTCTATTTAAAGGAATTTGTGGTATTGCGGGCACCCCAAAAACTTTCAAACGTTTGAGATCTGGGCTTTACCTTGTAGAAACTTCAAAACAAATTCATTCCAAATTTCTTCTCCAAACCACTGAAATAGCAAATATCAATGTAAAATTCAGCCCTCATCGAACCCTTAACACCATCAAGGGTGTTATAAAATCTTTCAAACTCAAATACTGCAGTGAGCAAGAAATTTTTGAGGAATTGAAAAATCAAAACGTCAGTGAAGTAGCCAAAGTTCTTATCAATAAAAATGGAGAAAAGATTCCCACATCCTTACTTTCAATAGCCCATACCTTCCAAACAACATTAAAATAGCAGGCCTTAACATAAAAGTTGAACCATTCATTCCAAATCCTTTAAGATGCCACAATTGCCAGAAATATGGACACTTTTGAACAAGATGCAATAGAACACCAATCTGCCGCAAATGCGGTGATGAGCATGGGGAGCAGGACTGCAAAGCACCATTCAAGTGCGCAAACTGCTCCGGTGCTCATCTCGCATACTCTAAACGCTGTCCTATATGGCCTACCGAAAAGCAAATCCAAACATTACACATCACCCAAAAACTTTCTTTCCCTGAAGCGAGAAAAATAGTAGAGTGCCAAAATTCAACTTCTTCTAGACCTTCATATGCCAGTACTGCAGCAGCACCTACTAAAATTACCAAATCTATTAGTACACAAACAGAAAACCACCCTCCGAAACAACCCCCTTTCAAAGCCAGCAATCCCCCAACAGAACAAAAAACAAAACACCCCCACTACCCCAAAAGTCAATGGACACATAACAACAAACAAATACAATGAGAAATCAAAACTCTCACGGTCAGTAAAATCAAAACTCATCCGGGTTCAGAACCCAGATTCTTTTGTTGGGCCCAACATCTATGGCCCATTGTCTGCCATGGAGACTGATGAGGTCCCCCATGGCAGACACACACCATCAGGGGTTAATCGGGACCCTGGGTCTGTAGTGGCTCAGGGAACCTGCGGCCCTAGGAATGCCATGGGGACTGAGGTCCACCATGGCAGCAAACGTCCTGCCAAACCCCCTGATAGGTAATGGCGGGCATAATACAATGGAATTGCTGAGGACTTCCGAATAATCATGAAGAACTTATTACTTTACTCAACAAAAATAATGGTATCGCAGCCTGCCTTCAGGAAACATTTCTGAAGGCGGAAAATAATTATAGCTTGAAAGGCTATAAATCTTACCATAAATTTGGAGGCACTGGGGAACGAGCTTCTGGCGGCTCGACCATTTTAATCAAGGATTTTATTCCCCAGAAAGAAATAGAACTCAATACAAACCTTCAAGCAGTAGCAGTAAATATAACCTTAAATTAGTCCATCACACTTTGCTCCCTTTACTTACCGCCAAGCCAAAGTTTTACACGAGGAGAACTGGACAACATCGTGGCCCAGTTGCCAGAGCCAGTTCTACTCATGGGTGATTTTAATGCCCACAACTCTTTATGGGGCAATACATATGATGATGGAAATTGCCAAATTGTTGAAGATTTCTTCATTTCTCACAATCTCTGCCTTTTAAATGACGGCTCAAATACATACATCCATCCAGGCTATGGCACACCCACCGCAATAGATCTTTCTTTCTCTTCTCCTTCTTTGTTTATCGACCTTGCATGGGAAGTTGGTGTCGATGATACCTGTGGAAGTGACCACTTCCCCATTCTTATCCAACTAAACCCTCCGTTACCACCAGAGACACCTCCAAAGTGGCAGCTGCATAAAGCAGACTAGCCCTCCTTTGGATCTCTGTGTGGGGAGGCTATCCACAGGGATAAGATGCAAGGGAGAGATACACACATCGATACATTTTGTGCTAAACTGCTTGAAATTGCCTCCAAAACTATTCCAAAGTCCTCGGCAAAGCCCAGGCGCATCCCAAAACCATGGTTTAACCAAGACTGCCAGGACGCCATCAACCACAGAAAAAGGGCCCTTAAGTTATTTCAAACTCTCCCAACCCATGCAAACCTGGCATCATTCAAGGCAGCGAGAGCGAGAGCTCAGCGGGTTGTTACAGAAAGTAAAACGAATTCATGGAAAACTTATATATCATAATTAAACTCGAGAACATCAATCAAAAAGACATGGGAAATGGTCCGCAAAATAAGTGGAAAAAAACACCTCTTCCACTTCTTCTTACCTTCTAACACCAGATGGTAATGAAGTAAAAAACAAACGAGAAATATCAAACATCATAGCGGACACAATAACCATGAATTCTTCCACTGCTAATTATACCGAAAAGTTTCAAAGACATAAAAAGATTACTGAAAGAACAAAACTCAATTTTAGGTCAAACAACGAAGAAAATTATAATGTTCCTTTTACTTTAGAAGAATTGAAAGAGTCTTTGAAACTCTGCAAGGACACTGCAGTAGGACCAGACGATGTCCATTACCAACTACTTAAACATCTTCCAGAAGAGTCCTTGTATGTCTTATTAGACATATACAATCACATATGGAGCAGTGGAGAATATCCGGACTCATGGAGAGAGGCTACCATCACCCTTATCCCAAAGTCCGGAAAAGACCCAACCAACCCGTCGAGCTACAGGCCCATCGCTCTCACGAGCTGTCTCTGTAAAACCATGGAGCGAGTCGTTAACAAGCGTCTTATGTGGTACTTGGAAACTAATAATATAATAAATAAACATCAATCTGGCTTTAGAAAAGGCCGATGTACCACAGACAACCTTGTTAAGTTAGAAACTTATATTAGGGATGCATTTTTAAAGGGGGACCATGTCGTGTCTGTGTTTTTCGATCTTGAGAAAGCATATGACACGACATGGAAATATGGGATTTTAAAAGATCTACAAGAAGCTGGTCTTCGAGGTAATATGCCACTATTTATACAAAACTTTTTAAATGATAGATTTTTTAAGGTAAGAATTGGGACATCACTTTCGGACCAACATGGTCAGGAAATGGGGGTCCCACAGGGCAGCATTCTTTCTGTCACACTTTTCAATTTAAAAATCAATAGCATCACAAAAGCCTCCACACTGAAGCCAATGAAATGCCTATCCATCTAAGAAGAAACAAACTGGTCCTTCAATATGCAGTTAAAATAAAAAGCAATCCAGATCACCCTGCCTATGACATTATCTTCCACTTCAAATACCAAGTAATATATGAAAATAAACCTAATGCCATACCACCTCTTGGCATCCGTATTCAAGAATCGCTAAACAACATATCCAATAATCTAGACATTATTGCTCCAAACAAAATTCCCGAAACACCACCCTGGCAATTGAACACACCAACAATAGACACATCCCTTACCAAATATGATAAATTAAATGCAAATGACCTCTTGATGAAATTTCATGAAATAAAAGAACATCACAAAGACAAGATACTTATTTATACTGATGGATCCAAAGATGCAAACCGTGTGGGCGCTGGAGTCGTGTTCGGACCTCAGACCCACAAGGAAAGACTGCCTGGTGCAGCATCTGTTTTTACAGCCGAAGTTACCGCTAAAAGGATGGCATTGGGCCTTATTGCTCACCATCCCCATGCGGATTTTACAAATTTTTTTAGTGATTCTTTATCTGCCCTGGAGGCAATTGGGAATAAGTTATTATCGTGCCATATTGTTGTAGATATTTTAGAAAATCTCACTCGTTTAGCCATGCTGGGGAAAAATGTTGAGTTTGTCTGGGTACCCAGTCACATAGGTATCCCAGGCAACGAAAGAGCCGATAGGACTGCAAAAGAAGCCCTACACGAGCCAGTGTCTGAAACCAAGATTCCCTTTACAGACTTAAAACCGCAGGTCGTCAAACTTTTTAAACAAAAATGGCAGGACCAGTGGGATGAATCCATTCCAAACAAACTTTATGAAATCCAGCCTCAACTTGGGGAGTGGCCACACAGCCTCAGAGAAAGCCGAAGAGAAGAGGTCGTTCTTGCTCGCTCGTATAGGACACACCTATACAACTCATGCCTTTCTACTAAGGGATGAGCCCATCCCTGAATGTATTCCTTGTCAATGCGCCTACACCGTCAAGCACATTCTCATCGAATGTGCTGATTTGATTTTGATCCGAAATCGCTTCTTCCGGGTTCAAACCCTTTCAGAATTATTTGAAAGGGTGAATCCATCCAAGATACTATGATTCATAAGAGAAATTGGACTTTTTTATAGATTTAAGATCATACAATTCTCATTAATTCAATATAGTTCAAATTAATATAATTCAATTTATACAATTCAATAAATGCAATTTTTAGTTGGTTGTAAACCTTGACTTCTTATCCTTTCATACCCGTATATACCCCTCCTTAAGTAGGCACCATAACACACTAGTGTTGGTGTGCCGTTAAACCATATACTTACCTTACCTTATTACGTCAGAATATTGCATTTTAGTACATTTATAGAATATTGCATATTAGAGTACATATATATATATATATATAGATATATATATAGAGATATATATATAGAGATATATATATATATATATATATATATATGTGTATATATATATATATATATATATATACAGATACATATATATATATATATATATATATATATATATATACATATATATAGATATATATATACATAATTATATGTATATATATATATATTATATGATAGATATATATATATATATATATATATATATATATATATATATATATATATCTATATATATATATATATATATATATATATATATATATATCTATATATATATATATATATATATATATATATATATATATATATATATATATATAGGATACGGTGGGTTGGTTAGCCAGGGGTTACTGTACGATTGTGGATCTGCTCAAAAGCGTGCAATTACCCCACAAGGTAGCTTAGTAACCCCACGCGATGAATCATACATATCATTAAATAATTGATTTATACTGGGGGACAATTCAGCATTTTGACTTGAATGTTAGTGCGGGATAAGTTTATTTCCGGCTGCTCTTACTAGTTTTTTGCCGACTATTTGTATAACTGCGTCTTTTCAGTTAGAATTGAAGCAAATGTTCCATTAATCTTTCCAAATTTTGATAACCTCTTGACTCAACCGCGGTTCACTCATGCCACAAGGTTGTCTTTGCATAACGTTCAGTATTCTTTAGAAAAGGATATGTCGCTTAAGAGGGGTATCGTGGGCCATGGTGGGCCATGATGGGCACTAAAACTTATTGTGTTGTGATATACATATCCTTACCACCACACTTCAACTGCCTTAATCGAATTCGTTCTAAACTGCAGAGCAATGTCTTCAATATGCAAAATAATCCCTTAGTCAAGATAAACAGTTGGCATATTGGTCCAGGAATAACAGTGTTGAGCAATTGTGGTGTTATCTATTTGCGTTATCGTGTAACACTTGAATAGATTAATATCACTGATTGAGACTTTGTATTATTTGTTTATTATGTTATGTCGTATTTAAAACATTTCCCATATCCTTTAGTGACACATACGGAAGCATTCACATACAAGCGTTCACCCGTTAAGCATGTGTCATCATACCTTTCATAACAATGAGTTATTATCATTTGATATCATTATTTCAACATATTTTTAATGAACTTACTTCATCATCAGTTTCTTACTATAAGCTAACGCGTATGTTACTCTCCCATGGAATTTCTGAAATGATATACCAAGTTGTCTGATAAGATAAACCAAGTTGTCTGATATGATAAACCAAGTTGTCTGATATGATAAACCAAGTTGTCTGATATGATATACCAAGTTGTCTGATATGATAAACCAAGTTGTCTGATATGATAAACCAAGTTGTCTAATATGATAAACCAAGTTGTCTGATATGATATACCAAGTGGTCTGATATGATATACCAAGTTGTCTGATGTGATAAACCAAGTTGTCTGATATGATGTACCAAGTTGTCTGATATGATATACCAAGTTGTCTGATATGATAAACCAAGTTGTCTGATATGATAAACCAAGTTGTCTAATATGATAAACCAAGTTGTCTGATATGATAAACCAAGTTGTATGATATGATATACCAAGTTGTCTGATATGATATACCTAGGGCAAACTAACATTCAGCATTATGAGACAATATTGATGTGTCAATGTACATGAAGACCTCATGCACATGCCGTCTAGATGGTTGGTAGTGAACTTATGGCCAGTCTCCTGATTTCGGTGGATTTCCGTCAACCAATTATCAATAATGGTAGTCGACTCTACAATCTATATATCTGCTAAAAATCGATACAAATAGAATATGTGCGCATTTGTGAGGAATCATACAAATTTAATGACTACAGAGTTTACTAACAATAAGCCTCATATTTACAATTTCCCCATAAGTCAGACGTCGGAATGGCCCTGCATGTTAACAATTAACTAAGAATTCAACTCATAAACATGAGATCTGCGTACCAAGACGAAACACGGGTCAAATGGTCACGAGATCAATACCTCTTTCTCATTTCAAAGAGATTATCGACCAATCGGTCTGTTAGGTTTGCTATCGGGCCATGATTTTTATATAATAGTCACCTGAGTTCTGAGAGCTTAGAAACAATATTACGCTGGTTCCTTGGAAACCTCGAGCCGCGTGACGTCATTTGGCCCTCTTGGCGTCGACATCGATATTACCCTTTGAGAAGTCGTGTTAGATCAGGAACCCGTAGTACATAACGGAGACAAGCAGACACGGTTAACCTATATTCCTAATCGACCTGAAGGTTGCAACACAATGGCTGTGTATATGGGGGAATCTGTACAAGATGAGATGAAGAGAGCCTGTAGTGTTAAATATAGGACAATTTGATTTGGCACATGACTGTGTGCTGTACAGAGTACTTGTGTTGTACAAAGTATTGCCCTGGCAATGCATGCTTCTGTGTTTTACGTGTCAGTCTAGTATCGTTGGCAGTCGTAACGATTGCGAAATGTCATAATTGTGGCATACCCGTGTGGTTCAGTGAGATGTTGTTCACATGGTCACGTGACTGCCCTGTGTGGCGGTCACGTGACGTTTTAATTACTCGCTTGTCAAGAGGGGTGATCAACACTCCATCCAACTCGATTTAAATTGCCCTGTCCTATCCTCCACTTGTCTTCTAATTCTCTACCTTGCTGCTTCATTATACCTACAACCAATCATGCTGGTGTGAAAGTTTAATTTCAGCGCACTCATATTCATTGTGACTAGCCTGCAGCAATTGATACCGCCAGAGGCAATAATTATGAAAACATGGTAGCTGAGTTACCATGGGTAACCGTTATGTCACTTTGCATTATGGGTAACACATAGCATCTCGATCCTTGCCTTGGTGTAGTGATGCAAGTATGTCTACCATAGCACGCAAACATGAACCAATAGTTACAATATTTAGGATATATTCTCAACCGATAGTGTGTTTGTCTGGGATTGCAAACAGGCAGTTGATATCAAAGTTGCAGTGTCGCCGACTTACCCACTTTTCCGTCTTGGCATATACTTCGCCTAGGAAAGTATACATTAGAGGGTAGAGGTGTCAGTCTGGTATTACGGATACGATATCACTTCTGATCAAACCTTGATGATCATAAGTCATTTATTTTTCTTTGGTGTAAATCTATCGGTTGCAGAGTAGAGTCTATATATTAATGAGGCTGTTGTTAATTACTGAGTCATCCTTGTGTTAGCCGTAGTCGTATCTAGGTCTGCAGTGTTCGTGAAAGCTGTGGACTTAACAGCTCCAATCAGGTGAAGTACTTTCCCATATGATGTATAAAGCAAGGGTCACAGTAGTAAGCATGTTCATGAACAGCCCCCTTGGTGTATACAGCAAGGGTCACAGTAGTAAGCATGTTAATGAACAGCCCCCGTGGTGTATACAGCAAGGGTCACAGTAGTAAGCATGTTAATGAACAGCCCCCGTGGTGTATAAAGCAAGGGTCACAGTAGTAAGCATGTTTATGAACAGCCCCCGTGGTGTATACAGCAAGGGTCACAGTAGTAAGCATGTTTATGAACAGCCCCGATGGTTTTTCAATGATGATTACAACCATGTCCAGCAAACGTCAAATATATTGCTGAATTTAAAACACTTCATACAGTTTAGCATTATCAAGAGGATCCATCGTTCAAACGATCAGGTTATCAAGAGGATCCATCGTTCAAACGATCAGATTACCGAAAATATTCGTGACATTTGTTTTTCACACGCAATCTGAATAATGTCAATTGCACTAATTGCAGATTAGATGTATAAAAAGATACTAAAAGAGTCGTTTGGGTTTAACTGTTTGACTTAGTGTATTCGTCTAGTCTAACACGTTTGGGCACGAATCTCCGAAAAAAGCGCTATGCGTTATTCAATGAATGCTACTTCAAAGATATAGCTGTTATGGTAGATTGCAGGCCATCCCCACCAGCAGCGCTATATGAACTAGTACATTCGATGTTCCACTTTCGCACGCACGCATTCACACACCCACTCACTGCTTTTTCATGTGAACACCAATTCGCACACACAAAACAACTCCTGCATTTACTCATTGACTTGGCCATATGCTTATTTACTCACTCATTCACTCAATCGCTCACATGCCAATTGAATGACTCACGGACCCACTTGCATACTCACGCACGGACTCATTCGCTCACACATGTCTACATATTCACTCTGGCACGCACCAAATATGCACGCGCATGCATATGCACATACACACTTGCACACCCATACACACAGTGAATATAAACCTGAAGAACCTAGAAAGGTCCAGTTTCAACGAAACGTTGAGCTACTCATATCCTTATCCGCCGCTTGTTACATTCAGCTATAGGAGGGAGCCTGATTAGTCATCTCTTATCACGCAAGCTCTGTGGTGTATACATATATATTCCTTGCAATACAATCACATCGCATAAACTTCAATTTGTTTGGGACATGTCAGCATTGATTTATGCAGACGGCGCTTGAGATTGGGGGCAGGAAGAGGACAGAACACGTGACATGGCCAAATTAATGTTCGTATTATAACAATATGAATGCTATATCTTATGCAACATATTTTCATAGGTACCTATTGAGCAGTAGCTTCATTGGCGTTGTGATACGGGCACAGACGGGAAGGGAGTTGGGTTGGTAGAAAAGGAGGCAGTTTCTTTGATAGGTAGACAGTTAATGTGCGAAATGTTGGCATTAATTAGTGTGTCTGAAAAGAACGGTTGAATATAGCAATGCAAGGATCAAGCCTTCACTCCTATTGCGGCGGTGAAAGACGATCCTCCCACCTATATACCATATACACGGAGCGGTCATTACAAGTGACAGTTTCAGTTAGCCGTTGAATGCTCAGTCTTTTCCATCCTCAAGCTGTGTGCGACGTTAATTGTTTTAGCCATTTGAGTTTTACGCCATGTGGCTCTTTTTATCTGCTTATGGGTAGCCCCTTGCTTGCTCTATTGTCACAGTCATCATATATTTCTGAATAGGATATCCTTATGTTACAGTATATAATTATTGCAAGTTATATTGCAGTAGAGTTCCCTGTGAATAAAATATCTAGGGTGATTAGTTCGGGTAATTAGCTTAACTTTACGTCGTATTGATTTCAACCGACATCGATCGATACCTGTGTGTACACGTTAAAAACTGCAGCGCAAGTAATAACATTAGCGTGATAAATTATTGTTCTATGGAAATAACAAGGGTTTCTAGCTGTATATGAATTATTCAATATATCTATAACTTTTTTGAGTTAACAGCCCAAGCCAACTTCAAATAAGGGAAACGTAACCTCGTCGAGCATATCAGTGTGAGTACTCTACAGTATATCCAGCCTAGATACACAATGCATATGATGGTTGTTGTCACTAGCATTCTGTGTCTTGATCAGATCTTTTCCTCTCCAAGATCGAATCAGTTTGGGCAAGTTGATACCGATGTCCAGTTTCAAGATCTTGAAATCGTTCAAGCAATGCGATTTAAGTCACAGTCATCACCAGATTAGATGACGGTTACGCAGGCTGGGGTCCAGGGGATCCCCACAACGTTGCGGAGTACTACTTAGTGCTGCGTGTTGATGATGGTTTGGCTGACTTCCCGTGTGTAAGTACATTCGGCTACCTGTGCAAGAGGTCTATCCATGACTCATACACGACTCAAGCTGATCTCCACGGCAGCACTCTGTGATAAAATTATAACGTGTAACACTTACTTATTATTGACAATTGATTATTGACGATCGGGTTGTTAATATTCGAACCAGTGCGGTTGCTTTAAACAATTTCGTATACTTCTCGGTCATGGTGTGATTAAAGCATACACATGTGCGTAGTTGCAGCATGAGCAAAAACTCATTCTTTACTTATTAGGAACAAATTTGAATGAACGTTCAACATTGACTGCTATTGAAGCAATTAAACACCGAGCACTATTGTGACAGCTCCATTTAGGAGTACAGAGACTTTCTAGAAGCGGGATGATCCATATGCACGTATGATCTTCATGTCCTCACTCTCTATTGCACTGTTTCAACACAGAGTTCGGTGTGAGTACCCTGGCCACCCAGTAATCAACTTTTACCTTTGAGTTCTACCATTTGCTGGATTGCAATGAATTCGCATTATTTTATATATAATTGGATCTTTCCATCAGAACCTTTAACGGCTGTTACACACCTACACCAGGTTGAGGAAAGTTATATTCTCCCAAGCCTGTGTTCAAAGAGGTCTCATTTTCAAGTTGACCAGCTGTGGCACTAACATGGTCTCAGGTCAACTAAAACCCTAATTGACTTGACCCCCGGCATAAGTACTGACTCGGCACCCAACCATCGGTACCACTCCGTGCCCGGGGGTGTAAAGGCGTGCAGGCTGCTTTGAATACCGTGAATATATGCAATAAGTGAATCCACCAATAGAAATAACTCTTCTCAGTCCAAGTAAAAATGCGAGTAAATGTGATATATCTTGTATGCAAATATACGTGGATAATCACTGTTAACTTGTACCCAATCCAATTTTCACCCAGACCAACTCGTACCAAGACCAACTCATACCAAGACCAACCCATTAAAATATTATTTGCAGTTGATATTTCGATATTTAGTGTTTGCATAACTAATTGCTGACTTGTTAGCTCTATTACGGTGATATCACCGACAGATAGTCGGGGTGTGGAGCGAGTGAGCGTTGGGAGGTAGGTCATATTTGGCCGGTGTGGACACGCTCTGATATCGCCCTGGACTGGCATTTTGCCGCGTGCTTGGGATTTCCAACCGGGGAACAAGGGCGAGCAGGCACCCTCATAGGAGTGCTAATTAAGACGGAAGGGCTTATCCAGAGTTATTGAACAAAATTGAAGCATAGCCTTACAGCGTAGAAAATTCCCATTTTGTGCAGGATATACTTTCCTTGCATGGTGTTGTTCATAGAGTCACTGCGTACACAAGGCAAGCTTTAGGGATGCATCCGACCCAGTGGCTCAGTGGTATCGTGATTAACCTTCGTCCCAGCGACGTGCGTTTTTGCAGCCCGGCAGTTCCCTAGTGATATGAGTAATCCCTACTTGAGATCAGATCGTCCTAATGCTGGCCGGCAATGTGCGGGATCGCATCAAAGCACCTCGTGGTGTAAAGCAGTTGAGAGGGGTGGTTTGATACATTTGTATAGCTTTGTGGGACATCCCCCCCCCCCCCCCCTTATTCGTGTGCCATTTCCCCCTGGTCGAGATATCTGTCTAATTAATCTACTACTAACATCACAAGTGTTCAACATCTGGTCTGGTGGTCACTGCGAGCTTGAAACTGGGATATTCGGCATGATGTCAGGTTCGAATACAAGTGCAAATGATATGTGGATTCTGGTACGTTTGTACACACAGCATTTTAGATATGCTTGCTGAACGTGTCCGTTAATCAGCACGTATCAGCATGCGTTAGTCAGTCCTGCTCGGTATCAATGTTAAAAATATCCAGCCAAACTTGACCCTTCCCGACGCCTTGCGAGGGATAGCATGCTTCATGAGGCCATTGACTTACAATTAAAGCTTCAAGTTCTTATCTATAACGCGCATGCTCATGTTTCGTCTGCAACAGCAACTAAATCGAATATTCATGTAATTGTAAATTGAGTGACCAACTGCTTTCGCTGCTACGACCAATTGTCTATATATACGGTTTGATGTATGCAAAGTACTTTCCCACGATAATTTTCTTTTAAATAAATGCAGCACGGTGCATAATATATAAGAGGTTCAGATGAAAGAGATGATGCGACGGAGGAAGCCACATTAATCCCAGGGTGAGTGCTTTGATGCGACGGGGGAAGCCACATTAATCCCAGGGTAAGTGCTTTGATGCGACAGGGGAAGCCACATTAATCCCAGGGTAAGTGCTTTGATGCGACAGGGGAAGCTACATTAATCCCAGGGTAAGTGCTTTGATGCGACAGGGGAAGCCACATTAATCCCAGGGTAAGTGCTTTGATGCGACAGAGGAAGCCACATTAATTCCAGGGTAAGTGCTTTGAATGGGTGGTGGCATGATAAGCCATTAAACTCCAAATTGGGATCCAATCAGATTGGATCCCGTGCAGTTTTGGTTACCTCCAAAGTTGTTAGGCTTCCCAGGGCTACAATCAGCGAAGTCAGCATCCAGTGTACCCAGTCTAGAGAGAACCGGGTCGGCCCATAACCAGCATCTCTCGCGCTGCTCGTCGGTTCCTGACACGAAGACATGCTGATCCTACCAAGCATATCACACAAAATACCAGACAGCATCAGTTGTTGCTCATGGTACGATACCGTGCAGACAGCCCTCCCCCCATATGTATAACGCTCAATCTGATAACAAGGGAAAGTTGGAGTAAATGATCTGCCTTCCTTGTTATTGACATGAAACATGAGTTATAACAGTCTTACTGTGATATCGATGTTTATCAGCCACATACATGCCTCATGCATCAGGTTAAGACTTACCCGTTGACGTGAAACTAAACAGAATTGTGTTCCCAAACAAACCAATGACAACGTGCACGTTGATAAAGTATTGCTGAACCCATGTTGGCAGTAACCCGGGTGCGGATATTGCAGTGGCAACGTAGAAACTTGAGGAAAGCCAAATTTGCGAACAATATATAACAGAAAATGTAAATAAGAAATACAGCCAAACTATTATTACAGAGATCTATAAATATGTCAATATAGATATAAATATGTGTATATATATCTACGTGTTTATAATTATATATATAGATGTATTTTCATAAATCTGAGTGTGATTCGAACATCAGTACTCGTTAGTACGGTATTTCATTCGAGTGCATATGAGGTATATATATATATATATATATATATATATATATATATATATATATATATATATATATATATATATATATATATATATATATATATATATATATATATATATATATATATATATATATATATATTATATATATATATATATATATATATATATATATATATATAAGAACAATATGATTGCATAAAGCTATCCCGTGGCTTCAAGGTTTGAATCATGTCTTCACTATGTAAATATTGTGTGCTATGAACGCACAGATTAAGCAAGAAATTATCAATTAGGGCTCACATTTATCAGAGCAGGGCTTGCGGTTAATTGTATTTGGTTATTATCTCAGTACGTCGACTAAAATGCGTTGGTACCAAGGGCGTTGCATATGCAGCACGTAGGCAGCAGGCAGCTCTCATGCTGCGATTCGTCGACGAGATCGCATGCTAGGGGGAATCGGTTTTGCTTTTTTCATGGATGATATACTGATCGCTGGCCGTGACGTCCCTCATTATGATGCAATCCTCTGCCAAGTGATTTGCAAGGCATGCAGCAACAATGTCGAGCTGAACATGAAGAAGTGACTAATATGTAGGTCATCTACAGACAACTGATGACCCCAAGCCACACCCCAACAAGGTCTCCCCTGTCATAGATATAACTACCCCCACCCCCCACAACAAAGGAAGGAATCAAGCGGTTCCTTTGGTATTGTTGCCTATCTTTTCATAACTAATCTGAGTGGACTCGATGCGCCATTGAGGGAACTCACCAAAGCTGACAACATGCTTCAATGTCAACCAGCTCAGTAGTAAGCTTTCGTCAAGCTCAAGCAGCTCTGCAGTGAAGACCCTGTTCCGACGCTTTACAACCCATAAAGCCAGCGGAGATACATTGCGATGCTGGAGATACATTGCGGTTGCATACTCTTCTCACACAGAGCAAAGATTGCGAAAGAGATGTTGTCCATTGACCATGCATGCACAAAGTTCCAATGCTACATTATGAGTAAGAAGGTAACCGTCTACAAACCCTTCGAAATCATATACAGCAACCAATGATGTCAGCTATGTATGCTACATCAAAAATGCTGCTTCGTCCACAGTAGTACAGTCTACGCTTGGTGTACACGAAATGTCTATGAAGCAAATAACCACCAACTAACTGCAGATTATCATTAAACGAGGTAGATACACAGACAGGTGTGAGAAGTGATACAGTAATCAATACACGCAAACCACAGTACAGCAGGTATGGAACTCCGGCTTAATAACGTACTGAATCGCCCCCGCTTGTCACAGTTACCCAACACAATCTCAGCTTAAATTTACATAATCTCGTTTATTCAATCACCAACTCTTTGCGGGCTAGCTCGACTGAGTGACTCACTTACTCACATACACACTTAATCATCCATAAGATGACCATTCACTTTCTAACAATCACACTGACTGACTAACTCCCTGACCGACTGCATGACTTCACTTACGTACTCTCTAACTTACACACCCAATGACAAACTCACTGGCTCAATAATTCACTTAATAAATCATCCACTCACTCACTCGTGCACTTCGTAATGCTCCCCAACTCATTTCTTTATTCAATCAATTAATCACGCAATCAAACTAACGGACTGACTGCCTGACTCACTCATTTATTCACCAGCTTATCAACTAACTTAATCACTTGTTGACTCGCTCAATAGCTTAACAAAACGACGCACGCTGTCGCCCGTTTCACGTATTCACTCTCTCACTTACTCGATCACTCACCCATGTACTCCCTCACTCCTCATACATCGACCATCTATGTCACACACTCACTTGCGTGCTCGCTCTCTCACTTACTCGATCACTCACCCATGTACTCCCTCATTCCACCACTCACTCACTCCATCACCCCATCGCTCACTCACTCCATTACTACTCACTCCATCACTCACTCCTTCCATCACTCACTCTCTTCCATCACTCACTCCTTCCATGTACTCACTTACTCCTCATCATCACTCACTCACTCCATTACTCACTTACTTCATCACTCACTCACTCACTCACTCGACTCACTCACCCATCACTCACTCATTCCTCACTCACTCACTCACTCCATCACCACTCACTCCATCACTCACTCACTCCATGACTCACTCACTCCATCACTCACTCACTCCATCACTCATCTCTCTCCATCACTCACTCCATCACTCACTCACTCTATCACTCACTCACTCACTCCATCACTCACTCGCTCCATCACTCACTCACTCCATCACTCACTCACTCACTCACTCACTCACTCACTCACTCACTCCATAACTCACTCACTCTATCACTTACTCACTCCATCACTCCTTCACTCACTCTATCACTCACTCACTCCATCACTATCTCGCTCCACCACTCACTCACTCTATCACTTACTCACTTCATCACTCCATCACTCACTCCATCACTCACTCACTCCATCACTCACTCACTCCATCACTCACTCACTCTATCACTTACTCACTTCATCACTCCATCACTCACTTCATCACTCACTCACTCCATCATTCACTCACTCGATACGTTTACTACTCACTCAACAATTAACGTATTACCCCTTTTCTCACACTCATTCACCCACGCACGCACGGACTCTCTCATACATCGACCATCTATGTCACACACTCACTTACTTGCGTACTCACTCATTCACCCCATTACGTTCTCAAACTTTCTATCTTCATCCCCGCTTGCTCTTTCACTCTCTCACTCAGTTAACAAATCTACTGATTAGCTCTCTCATTGTAACAGCTGCTCACCCGCTAAAAGTTGGCCACAGACTAACTCACTGACCGACCGACGGACTTGCCCTTACCCCCTCCGCCACTTATGCTTAGTCTCACACGTTCATTCATTTACCAATTCACTGACAGACAGAGCGAACGATTGACTGACTCAATCTATGAATAAATAACATTATCAATCACTAATTCACTCACTGGGTCATTCATTCGCATAAACATTCGCTAATATTAACACATATTCGCTCCGTCACTCACTCACTCAGTCACTAGCTCACATATTGACTCACTTGCTCATATGCTCGTTCACTCATTCACTAGCTTACTTATGCGATAATGCTTTTTGGTGGAGGCATTGACGCTGTGGGTCTCCAACTCGACCCATACTCATTCAATGACTCATTTACTCCCTCAATGACCCACTAGCTCACTCGTTCTCTCACTGACCCACTGACTCACCCACCCTGTCACTCATTCATTCACTGACTCACTTCCTCATTCGTTACCTCAATCACATTCACTCACTCATCTTCTTAAACAATCGTTTAATCACTCGTCAAAATATCACTTACTTAACTTTTCACTCACTCAGTTACACCTGCTTGCTCGTTCACTTAAATAAATACTTGATCGCACGCTCACTTATTGACCTACTCACTCACATATTTGTCCGATTCATTCACTCACTTATGCAGTGGCGCACATAATTATTCACTCATTCACTCTCTCAATTACTAGATAACTCAGTTACACTTATCAACTCACTTATGTACGCATTGTCAAACGCATACGCTGAATCGCTCAGTCAACGTCATTCTACCACTCGCCAGATCGCCCACTCTCTCACTCCGTTCTGTGTCTGAATATAACGTCATTCTACCACTCGCCAGATCGCCCACTCACTCACTCCGTTCTGTGTCTGAATATAACGTCATTCTACCACTCGCCAACTCGCCCACTCACTCACTCCGTTCTGTGTCTGAATATAACGTGGTCATACAACAACCAAGACATGTTTGTTCTTATGAGGACACCATAATTTATTCTGATAGAATCATGATATGTGGATTCATTAGTGCCCTGTTAAAGATCAATGAATTTCACTAGAGTATGTTGCAATAGCTTCTAACCGTATAGAAACCTTAAAAGGAAGCATCCTTTGTAACATACCACAACTCCGACGCCCCCAAGTGAGCAGTTAGTGTTACATCGTTAAGAACACAAGACATTTAATATATCAATATAAAAAGGATATTTCTAAGATACAAGACAATATGTGAGAACTACACGCCCGCATGACATGGATACTATCCCCTTATTGAGGCTGTTGCCGCACGTACGGTTGCTGACTTCACAGCGCATGTATTTTCCAGGCATTGTAGATCTTGTCTACTTCAGTGATTTTAAGGAAACCCGCATCATACACTGGGGTACGAAGCCATGTTGTGTAACGCGTATGTTTAAAATTGACACTCGATAAAAGATAATGTTGGCGCATTTGTCATAATGTTTGGGTTTCAAATGATATACCTTGCCATCTCCTATCCTATTATAATTGATAAGCGATTTCAGTACACACCGCTTACCATATGTTGACATTAAATAGCATCAGTGGTTTCAGTCGAAGCAATTCATACAAACGGGACACAAATAAACCCAACATGAACAAAACTAGAAACTTTTGATTATCAAAGTACAATTATAAACATGGTGAAGTTACTCATTGTGACGTCACTGCGACCACATGCGATAATGAGGCACCTATATTACAGTCATAAATTCTCTTGGGTAACGTGGTGCTGGCCGATGATATCAGGTCATTGGCTGGTGAAGTCAGTTTATAACAGCGTCGCAGTTGATGTAGCATGCCAACCTGGATGTGGGGACATCATTGCCCGGACGTGTGGTGGCAGGTGACAGTAGTAAGCTCCAGATTCAGCTGTGTACAGAATCCGTGTATCCACGTAACTGCTGCTTATGATCATGCCGGGAGCTCCCAGTCGCTCTTCTACTTGCTCCACACACTCACCTAGCGCCTTCCGCTGTGACTCACCACAGAACAACATCAGCTTATCAAACGGGCGAGAGAGCTGTTGTAACCCGCTCTGTAGATCCACTGGGACATGTAGCTCGCCAGTGGCCAGCCACCTGATGGAGCAGCCAGGTCGACATATAGCAGTGAAGAGCTGGACATAGTCATCAGATGAGAGGCAGCAGTCAGTAACCCAGAGCTGGTCGAGTCGTGAGTTATTGATGATGATGTTGGTGATGGAGGTGCATGTTGGTGATGGAGGTGCATGTTGGTGATGGAGGTGCATGTTGGTGATGGAGGTGCATGTTGCCGCTGACATTTAGTGAAGTCAGCTTGCATGACACGTCTGACAGGGCGCAGGTGAGCTGATCCAGGTGATTGTCCTGCAGACGGCACAGAGCCAGGCTGATGTAGCGCAGTGATGATGTGGCACGTGAACATTTCATGATCTGACACAGCTGGTCTATTGCTTGGCGGGTGAAATTGAATGAGAGGTCGAGACTTGTTACATGGGGTGTTGCTGTTGGCAGGGTGAGGGGATACAGCACGGCGCTGACATCAAGGTAACAGCCAACCACATGGAGCTCAGGGGCGGAGAGGAGCGCGCCTAACATCTCGCATACATCATCTGGGATACCTTCGTTGTTATTCAGGTCAAGACATCTCATCTCCCTGTTGGCATGTAGAGCTTGTATGAGCGGCTCACATGTTTCTCCCACACCACACGCTTGCATGCCCAACCCTTGTAAGACCGTGTCAGGGTGCGCCACGTACGCTGCTAGTTCATCTACACCTGTCAGCTTGTTGTTAGTGATATCCAGGTGCAGTAGAGACGTGCGGGCCGTGTAGACCCTGACAATAAGACACTGATGTCAGTGTTGGTGAGATCACATTGGGCGAGACGCAGGTATCTATGTTGATAACTTATCAGGCCCAGTGAAGACTTCGCTCTTGTCTGATGTATGTTAACCCTACTCCCTACACCTAGGTGGTTATTACTCAAGTCTACTGTATCTAGAGCATGGAGCTCTGCCAGTGCTGGTGCTATGTTGCGCAGGTGTAGCGGGATATGTCAGCAGTAAATAGCCCTAAACCATGGAGACCCGTCAGCTGACCATGAGACTGCTGCAGATCCGTGCAACTGATGGGGGTTCCGTTCACAGTAACATAAGGGGCAGAGGCGGCGAGTCGTGATAACCCATTTATCCCTATATCGCCCCACACATACACCTGGCTGTAAGGCGTGGCTGTATGTTTAAGCAGCTTTCCCAGCGCTATGCTGTCACCAGCATTGAGAAGCGGTGTAATCAGCACCAAGGGGCCGCCCAGCTGTAACACACACAACAGATCATCATTAATGGTTTGACTAATCAAAGTGAATCGTGTGTGTGTATGTGAGTGTCTGTCTGATTGTGTGTCTGTGTGTCTGTGTGTCTGTGTGTCTGTATGTCTGTATGTGTATGTATGTATGTATGTATGTATGTATGTATGTATGTATGTATGTATGTATGTATGTATGTATGTATGTATGTATGTATGTATGTATGTATGTATGTATATATGTACGCAAGTATGTATATATGTATGTATGAATGTATGTATGTATGTATGTATGTATGAGTGTGTGCGTGCGTGTGTGCGTGCGTGTATGTATGTATGTATGTATGTATGTATGTATGTATGTATGTATGTATGTATGTATGTATGTATGTATGTATGTATGTATGTATGTATGTATGTATGTATGTATGTGTATGTATGTATGTATGTATGTATGTATGTATGTATGTATGTATGTATGTATGTATGTATGTATGTATATATGTATGTATGTATGTATTCATCCATGAATGCATGTACGCGTTTTTAAAATGCTTTTTGTTATGTAAAATATGGATAGGAAAACAACTTAACTTGCAGTGGCGTAAGAAGCGTGTCAAAAGATTGCTCTAAACAATATATGTCTGGGATTCAAATGAACAGAACAGGTCAAATAAATACAAGGTAGCAGGTAGCTCTGCGTATGATATAATATCACCATGAATTGATAGTGATAGCCTTAATTTGTATGGGTTATCTGAGATTGCTGAGATCTACACAAGGTTACTGGACAGGATCAACTAAGTTAACAGCCTTGCCAATCAAATGAACACGTCAAGAATGGGTTTGTGGGACAATATACCAAAATCTAAATATCATCTGAGATACTACGGCCAAAACTGCCTTATAGGTGAAAAATGGAATTCAAAGACCTTCTTCCACAATTCTTAGCTAATTTCTAGTCGGCCTACATATGCTAGTCGGCCTACATATGCTAGTCGGCCTACATATGCTAGTCGGCCTACATATGCTAGTCGGCCTACATATGCTAGTCGGCCTACATATGCTAGTCGGCCTACATATGCTAGTCGGCCTACATATGCTAGTCGGCCTACATATGCTAGTCGGCCTACATATGCTAGTCGGCCTACATATGCAACTGAAATCTTCAATTGCGCATAACTGTTTGGGAGTCGTCGCCTTCTAAGGCTAAACTGTCTAAACTTTAAGACAGGGATTAGGGTAAGGTCCCAGCGGGGATGAAAGAAGGTTTACAGAGGTGATATGTAAAGGGTCACAGCAGGAATCAGAGTGGTGTCTCGGTGAGGATAAGGATGGGGTCACAGCGGAAATACATATAAGGTCATGGAACGTGTAGGGGTGTGGTCATAGCAAGGTCATTGTAGGGATTCGTGTCAGACAGCATCAGATATAAGGGATTGTATAATTCAGGGTGTAGACACACTTATGATTAACGTTGGGGAGAGGCATTGGAGTGTGGTCACAAATCAGATAAAGTTGGAGTCGAGAGGAAATAAGGTTAGGGTAACAGAGAGGTAAGGGCGGGGTCCCGACGTAGATGGGGATGTGTTGTTGGTGAGAATGTGTTGTATACGGAGGGGTCATGAGAATAAGTCGACGAGGGTCAGAGTGGGGGTGAGGCAAAAGCTGAAAATCGTGAGGGGGTGTGTTGTTGGTGAGATGGGTCAGAGATATAGGGGTCATGGCAGGAATAGGTGAGTCGACGACTCACTGAGGAGATTGAGATGCGGCCATGGCCACCACGGAAGGTATTAGGGTGAGGCAAAAGCTGAAAATCGGTAGATGGGGATGTGTTGTTGGTGAGAATAAGTTGAGGGTCAGAGTGGGGATACGTGAGGGGTCATGGCAGGAATAGGTATTGAGTCGACGACTCACTGAGGAGATTGAGATGCGGCCATGGCCACCACGGGAGGTATTAGGGTCAGGCAAAAACTGAATATAGGTTGGTGTAATATTGTGGGTTAAAGAGGAAAATGACGTGGATAATGTTGGGGCTACGTCAGTAATAAGGATGAGGTCACAATGGAGTTGAGGGTGAGTTTGCAGGGAGTATAATAGTGACAGCAAGGATTAGGGATTTTTAGAGTAGAAGAGGGGGATGTGAGGCCATAATGGGTCATAGGGAATTATCGTGACGTTACCGCAGGGATAAGGTAGGGTTATTGACCGACTTCCGACTTAATGCAGGTCTGGGTGGGGATAGTAACGGGATTATGACAGGGTTTGGGTGGGGTCACAGAGCGGCTTATTTAGGATCTGTCAAAAAAACTACTACTCTAGGATGAATAACATGATACGCATGCCTTAAATTAACTGCTATTCATGGTAATTTAAATGCCCCCACCCCCTCCCAACGCCCTCAATAGCTTTTGTGGCAGAGATTAATGGACACAGAACCGATTCATGTTGACTAAGTAATAGCCTTAATTTCAAAAACACAGGTGATCTATGCGTAATTCGAACAATATGCAATCATGGCTTCGATCGCAGCAGGCGGCACATTCGCAATGGAAGGATAACTAGTCGGTTTAGAAACAAATAAAGTATGAAGAGTATAAATTCTATTGGAATTCCAATGAGTGCATTGCAGCTGATGCATCATAGATTGTTACGTTGCCAAGAAATCCAGTAATGAGATCGAGACTGTAGTGTAGCGTAGTTAATGCAAGTGTGATCAATAATCGAATTGGTACCGAGGCATTACAGATAGCAATCCGACTTTTGAGACAAGTACATATGGACAGTTCGATATTTCGCTGGGCGATAATCCAAGTTGAGAGTCTGACACGCTACGCTTCAAGCGAAATGTAAGACCAGACGTAGCCCTACAAGACGTCTGAGTAGACGTCTTACTTTCTCTTAAAACGACGCAATGAAAAATAATTGAGATCGATTCAGACAGCTACCAAACACCAAACATACCCAAGTGATGGAGTTATAGAATTCAATGATGTTTTACGGACAATTATGTCCCTTTTCGGCGGGGGATTTCATCCATGGTAATTATTTATAGTTCGATCAATTTGGGAAGCGGTAAAAAGTCCGAAACACAGCACCATGTTTGTTTTCAAGTTCAAGACCACGTCTATTGCGCATGCTAGGAATAACGTGCCTCATCGACGACTAATGCTAAGCCCGGGGGGGGGGGGAGGGGCACTTAAGTGAATAGAGGTAGTATACATGTGCTGCGCGACCGAGTATGTTTTTTCGACCTTTCGTCTTGAACGACGGGTTATACATTCGCATAATACCTTGTACGACGGGGTATACCTTTTGCCATTCTCAACTTGTGAAGGCACATCCCTATCCGAGTTAGGGCAAGTGCCCCCCCCCCCCGGGATGCTAAGGCAATGCGGCGGGAAATCGAGGGAATTAATATTTTCCAAAATGGCAGACATCGTATCGCGATTTTTCGGAAACGAACTATCGATGGCATTTATTGAAGAATAGCGTCGAGTGGGGGTAAGTTTTTTGGTGCGCAAAGACTTTTTTTTGTACAGGCTCTTGATATATGTTATTTTCTAGATGCGCAAAGTAGCACTTCAACCCAAACGCGTTTTCGTGGACGCGCGTAAAATGTTGAATCAGAACGGTATATATTTATATCACCGTTCGACCGGAGCTAGACCAGACGAAGCCAGACACTCTCAAGTGTTCCAGTTGCAGCACAAACATTTTGAAGTTATTACTTATTCTCAGCATTTCCAAATAGTGTGATTTATTCCGCATTGTCCTGCTGTGTCATATCTGTCTGTGTTGCAAGTCAGATTCAGCATTTGGCCGGGAATAACAGAGTTTCCATAAAACATTTACAAAATCAGATACCAATGGTTCGCTTCCGATCGATATTTGTTTGGCGCGTGTCAATGAACTGCGACCCGATAGCTACTTGGCATGATAAAAAGTTTGAAAAACAAGAGCACGACAGCCGCTGTAACACGATGAGGTCACTCTTTGTAGCAGTATTCGAGAATTTTTCTCCAAATAAAAAAATATCACATTCTATTTAAGCAGCTTTATTAAATTATCATGGGGGTGCTGCTACACAAATAAACAGACCTTCCGGTGTTATGTTGCGTACAGTATAACATCTCTTCAAAATGATGCTTTACTAACTGGTCAAAGAAAGACCCTAAAAATACTATATTTGATGTGCAGTTAGGAAATGTCGGTAAAAATCTATCGTAGATTATTTTCTACGCTTATTTAGCCTAGTCTTTTAAATTCCAGTTATTTTCAGTGAAACTTCCCCCGCCCCTTCAACGGGCCACAATATTATCCACAGGCCATGCAGATTTTCCGTTCTGATTTTACAAAACACACCCCAAAAAAAGATGATGAAATGGAAAGGTATTGGTAGCAGTTTTAAATTGTAATAGTTTGGCGTGACAAAAAAACCCAGTCGATCAACCATGCTCTGATGCGTCATTTGGGAACTAACATAGTGGGAGATTAATGGAATTCTCGAGTTCGCAGCAGTATTTGTGATCATCATGTGTCAAAGTCACAGCTACAGCCACCGGCAGATCGTGGTGATCAATGTGATTAATATGAGTCAAGAGTGATAGATGCGGTCACTGTGAATGAGTAGTGATAATGGTGATAAATGTGATATTACAGTAATAGCTGTGATCGACACAAATCGATAGATATTCAGATAGACTAACAGCTACAGCTACATTCACAGTAACTGCTGTTATCAGCACTTGCTAATGGTGATATGCGTGATAAAAACAAGTTAAAAGTGATAGTGAGAAGAACATGAGCTCTGCGACGACCACACGTCAAAGGTGATAGCTGTGATGAACGTAACTCTATAGTGCTGGCTGCAATCGTGATGAATAGACATTAACGACTCTGACCAGCACAAAAAGGCTGAGTCGACGGCATTAATCACTGGTAGCTGTAATTACTACGAATTAACATTGATGACCGTAACCATGTTAACAGTGGCCAATGTAAATTTACAGGGACAGCTGTAAACAACGCCAGCTTACAGTAATAGTTTTGATCACCGTGACTTAATAGTGATAGTTCTGATGGTCATGAATTAACACAATCAGCTGTGATTACCATGTCAAGATTAACACGAGTTGACAGTGATTGCTGTATTCGTCTCAAGATAACCGTGGTTGATAAGATAGGCGCAAGTTAGCAGTAATAGCTTGAATCATTGCAGGTGAACAGTGATTACTGAACTTCTTCAGTTAACATTGCTAGATGCGATAAGCAGGAATAAGCTGCAATAGTTGGATTACCATGCGCGAACCGCTATCATCTCAAGTTTTCCGTGATTGCTTCGATCATCACGAATCAATAAAAATCATTGCGATTACCACGATGGCTGTGATCAGTGTGCGTGAACATTTGCTGAGATCACTACGCTGCGATTGATTATCGGCGTCTACCTCAGAGATCACTACGAATTAGAAGTAATAGCTTTGATCATCACGAGTAAGCATTGAAAACATTGATCAATAAAAGTTGGCAGCGAAAGCTGTGATCAACCCGACTTAACAATGAAAACCGTTGATAAACACTTGTTATCAGGGAAAGTGGTGATTACCACTCTTGACAGTGATAGTTGTGACCTCCGTCGGCTATAACAGTGATAGCCATAATCCTCACATATAAACTGGATAGATAATAAATGAATAATTAATACACAAGAGCCATAGAATATGAAATATCAGCCTTCTGACGTCTATAAATGACATTCTACATTTTGTCAACAGGTGTTGAAATAGCTAAAAGAGCAACATGGGTGTGTGTATTAATTTACCAGAATCAATATCCGTGAAAATGGTCAAAATCATAGCGCTCACTCAATGAACACCTTGTATACTGTAATATACCGTTATGATGACGAACTTTCCCATGAACACGCTCTGATTTCGCCTGTTGTCTCACTCATTTCTAAGCTGCAATAATTTTCGTGCTTTGAATAACACTTTGAAGAGGATCTATTATAACTACATGTATTAAGTTATTTTTTCTGAACAGAACAAGCTACTTTTGGTTGAAAACAAAATTACGTACTACCATTATCAAAGTCTAAGCGATGAGATAAAATTCTATTTCAATTCCACTGTAACTTTAATGCGCTTTACAAGCAATTAGAATTTTTAGAACAAATATGCTATGATTTGGACAGACATCCATCAAGAGCTAAATAAGGATTCGTCGGCGTTCCATGAAAATCTGCATGGCAACTCGGAGAAAGAAACCGAACCAACTGTTCTCTTTCTGCTGAAACTTTTGTTACCATATAGTTAATAATAATTCAGCGGTCAAGTTTGAATAAAGGAACTGAACAGGGCACAGCAGATAGGATTTGGGATACCTGGTAAATGTCGATCTAATGTAAGTGAGCGATATTTCAGGGTCAACATCAACATCGTCCGTCGAAAACGCAGTGAGTTGCCTTACCATTCCTGTAATGGACTGCACACCTTACCAACTATGCGGAAGTGCTGTTCAAAATTGGACTCGAAACTTTCAATAATAAATTCAAACAGGTTGCAGCACTGGAAGAGAGACGTAAAGCACTGAGTGGCCTCAACCCAGAATCATCGGCTTTCCATCTTTCATCCAACAAGAGCGTACGTCAACGGATAGAGAAGGCAAATCTGATAGACAAGTCAAGGTCTCACCCGCCTTATAGCATACCCCAAGCCGGCTTATAGGTGTTGTAGCGACATCTCACGGTGGCTGCTCGTCCTACAGTCGTGCTGAGTATCTCCCTCATTGGGAACAGAGTGTAGAGGATGTGGTTAAATAGGTTATCAAGAGAAAGTATGCAGATCCCAATCTTCTGCCCTTAGTGACAATCACATACCAGGGCACACTGGCCTCGGCGAAACTGCCACACACAGCATATTGTTCGATATAGCGTTTTCCTCAATTGCTGGAACAGCATCAAGCAGCCATATTGATTCGTCTGAGAGCGACTGTCCTCTGTGATGCTCATGATGTAGCTGGACACCACATTGCCAAACGAGCGCGGAAACTGGAGTTTACCGAGCTACAAATGATTGCCAATGACTGCTGATACCTGTACCCAGACTTGCGTGCATGGCATTGATTTCAAGGAAGGTTGGTCTGCAAAAGCGTGATTTGATTCCAGCCAACCATGCCTTGTTCAGTGCTACTGAGACACCACTGGACGTGAGAGGCACTGTTTGTGCGATGATCAAGTGTGACAGCTCTTACACCCGCAAGATAATATATGTCTGTAACAATATACCTGGTGCATACCTTCTTTGGACGGGCCCGATTGACCTGGGAATCATACCCCCAACCCATCTATGTATCAGCTCTGTGTCGTCCGCCACCAATCTCGCCTCCTGTGGCTTTTGAAGAATCAGAGTCAACTGTAGCCTTTGAATGCGGCAACATATCCATAAACATCATACAAATCTCCAGCTCAACCAAGCATCTATAACACTGCCGAACACTAAGAAACCGACATTGGACACATTGAACGGGTACCATTCCATTCCTCTGGCACAGAACGCCACGGCAGCTACAACATACATTTCCGAATGGGGTCGTTACCGATTCAAGAGGAGCCCTCAAGGCTACCATCCTGCTGGGGACGCATATACAAGAGGTTATGATGACCTCGTCACAGATGTCCAACACAAGGCAAAGGTCATCGATGTCGCAGCCCTATGCGACCATAAAGTCGCATCGTTATTTTCCATGGTACGTATTATATAACGCAGTGCTCAGAGGGTGGGATAGTGTTCAAAAAATCGGTTTTGTGGGAGTTGGAATTGAGTTTACAGGACTGACTGTCACATGGCAGGGCGTGCGACTGACTTTCCCATCCCTAGTGACCTTACCTGAATGCGACCCTGGTTTGATTTGGTGAACCAGTTAGCCTTTTCACTTGCCCTCTCAGATGAGCTCCCCCCTTCCGTGACCTCCTGAATCGTGGCGAGTGGTACTGACTCACACAATTATATAAGAAATTCTGCCTAGTCATTGCAGATATGGAGAGTGATAAAGTGAGATCTTTTGAGATGGGTCGTCCTTCATGTCTTCAACTGATTGGTCCCCTGTCATTGATGACTATCATCTAGACGCTGCGATCCAAGCATCTGTAATGGCCCAGCCTAATAACACTGCAGCATTATCAGCCTTTACATGGGAACGTATTGCCAGTGCCTCCTTATCCGATGCTAATTGTAGTCACCAACCTGAAACAGGACCTGGATTCCGAGCTCATGTCCTACCGGTGGCGAACGGTATTATAGTGTACGACGTAAGTAATGTGGTGGCCTCATCACTCCAATCAGAGATGTAAGATGCCCTTCAGGTGGTTTACCAAGGTGTTAATGTGATGAAGGTCCATACTCAGCTGTGTGTATACTACCCTGGCATGTCTGTTGCCGTAGTGAACCGCAGAAAGCGATGTAGCAAGTGCGACACTATAGCACCATCCTAACCCGCTCTCCCTGCTGCCCCACACCCATCACCATATTATCTACAGTCATTCCTCTCCCGATGGCAATTTCGTTCCAGTTTCTCATTAGCATATCATGGTCAGGGAAACAGGAGGGCTGAGCGAGCAGTTAAAGTTGCCAAGCGTACACTCATGATGAATGGTGGCCCTGTCAGTGACTTGGGCACAGACGTGGTCACAGCTGAAATACCTACTGCAATATCGCAATACATCACTACAAGAAATCAACTGACCCCAGTCCTCGATAGAAGAGTCCTTAGGGACCACTTGTTTGCAACGTGGATAATTATTGCACATGAAAATCAACTCAACACCTGACCGCTTTATCAGTTGGCGACTACACAAATTTCTAAAACCAGCATGGTGCATAGCCCAAGTGATTGAATAAAACAGGCGTTATCCGCAAGGTCCTGAGTAGCCGGTTCCCATGGCGTAGTGGTTTACTGCCTCGCCTTTCGACCCACTGGCTGTCGGTTCGATCCTTAGGTGTAACCACCTGACTGGTTAATTGTGACTGGGATGATCACCTAAAATGGTGGTTTCATCCCTGTAAGGGGATGTTAAAGATCCTCTGAATGATGATAGTACAATTATCCGTAGATAAGCGATTTAAGACTTTCACATTTTCAAAGACTGATACACGCCAATGTAATTGATCTGTTTACGAATGGGAAATAGGGCTCGGTGGAACTTTATTGACTGATCAGCCTGACTCCCATGGGTACCATGATGAAATAATTTAAACAACACATCATTATTGAATACACTGAACATGGATTCATCGGAGGTCGATCATTCCAGACTAAAATCCTTTGATTCCAGAATTAAGCTACATTATGCGTATATGGGTGCGGAATGGGGGGATCCAGTAAATATTATTTTTTTGAATTTTTATGATAAATTTGAATAAGCTCAACACCAGCGTCGTCTGTCAAAAATGTAGACACATGGTATGAATGAGGAAATTGTAGGCTGGATGTGTAATATGAAACAGAGAGTGGTAATCCATGGTGAAGAGCATTGCTCAAAAGGTGCGACAAGTAATATACCCCTTGCGGTCGGTGAATTGTTTGCACCTGTTTATCGTTTACATCCGTGCACATATACAGGGACAGTAAATGAACCATTTAAACTTGTGGAGGACACTTAGGTATCTAGAGGGGTGACAAATGAGGAACAGGCGCATTTATGTCCCATGTTTTGCATGCAATATTTCCGACTTCCCTAAACTGAAGATGATCTTCATTGCGCCGCAAGGCAAGGCAAGCATATGCAAATGACAGACGAAAAAAGAAGATATGATGGCTTTATGGGAGAGAAAACATTTTCCTGGCTGTGTGAAAAACAAGACTTCAGCGTTATCACCCGTGTCACGTCAAGTACAGCTAGCAGAACGTGCAAGCACTTGAGGCGCTCATTGTCAGATTATGAAACACAGAGAATATCAAAGGTCTTGAAACCAATCATATAGAAGAGCAACTTGAAACAAACCTCATGTCATAACTGCCATTTTGATATCACACTGAAACCTGTAAAGTACTCCCTGCTATTGAGTACACTAATCCATGCCAGTTTTTTGTCTACTCTGAGGGGTTCAGTGGGTGTAAGATTTGACGCAAAAGGCTAAACGTCCAAGTTATTTCAGTTGAACATCTGCCTGTATTTCTACAGCAAACGAGTGATTGGCGTTTTAAATAGCAGGCCGATAAAGCTGTCGAAGCCTCTTTTGGTCCACGTGCTGAAAGATAACCTTTTAAAAATGTCTATTCCCCTAGCCTGACCAATTACCAAAGATGTCGATTACTTGTCGGCCAGTAATGAATTCAATGTAAAATATTTGATTCCTATTTGCGTGACTATGACAATCAACATATGTATTAACAACAGTAGTTTCGCTGCCATTTTATCAACGCGATAGCCATCTTAAAAGAAAGTTGCAATTATCGCAAGAAAAGCAAGGCCGAGCAAATTACTACCGGCAACTTCCCTAGCTGTTATCAGAAAGCTATATGCCAGACGCCATCACCGTCCACGATTTAGCTAATAGATAATCGATGTTTTGTGTCTAGAATTCATCTCATTCGGGTAACATGAATTTGGAAAGTGTCTACCAGATTAATTACATGCACCATATAAATGTGATGGATAGGCAAAGGAAAGCAGAATAAATAAAAATTAAACGTCACTTCATGAGATAGGATACCAAAACTGGACATTTTCCATGATATACAGACGGTTAGCAATTAAATACATTCCCAGGAAGCCCGATTCTAGGAATAAACAATTGTAGTTAGTTAGCAGCATATGGTAGATCCATGGTATCTAAACACTCTAAATCAGTGTCAATATGTTTTTGACTAGGAACGCTTTGTTTGGATTCATCATCACAACCCTTTAATATACGTATGTTTGATATTCTGGAACAAACACAAATCTATAATAGCTTACTTGTGTCGGTGGAGGTGCAGATGCAGACGACCTATGAAGTTCATCACTCAGCGTTTCTGTAGGCTACACATAACATACTCAAGAATATGGATTTTGTTTGTAAATTAGTAGACACGATGATAAGAGTAAACCAGTGCAAAGGGGAAGCGTGCGATGTGAATGTTGGGCATGCGGTGAATTCCCATGGATTAGCATTGTAACCTTATATCATCACTGGCATTATTAGGACATATAGTCAATAGTTGCAAATTATTATTACCAACTGTTTATCATGGGGCACTCCCACATTATAAATAAACTCTGGGTAGTTAAGTAAATGCGTGTTGCTGCATTGTTGTCTCTAATATCAGTATTGACAATTCCTGATTTGTGCAAACCTAAATAACATCGCCAAGTATATATTTCTTTACCCTGAACGTGCACAGCAACGCCCTTTGATACATTAAGGTGGATTTGTCATCACAAACCTGTAATATTCAAAGTTTGTCAGCATGCAATTTCTTACATTAAACATGTGTAATCTTCCAGGGCAATCTAATGGTTAGATTTTGACTTGCTTGATCATTATCAAACACAACTAAGGTCTGACAGCTTACCTGTGTAGGTGTTGGTTCATATGATGAGGGTATATGTTCTGACAAGCCAACTACTCTCAATTGTGCGTACATCATTTGCACACGTAACTATGGCGTCAATACAAAGTGTGTTTTGTGTGCTTCATTGTCGGTGGGATATAACATATAAACAAGAAACTTAACAAATATATCAGTAATTTCTATACATGCAGAAACCGCAATACCTCTCGGGGCTCTGTTGGTGTGTTCTTTGCACGGGTTGTGCCAGGCAACTCATCACTCTGTGCCCCAGTGACCTGTTCACATATAAGAACGCATATTCAGACAGAGAATATCAAAGGTCTTGAAAACCAATCATATCTAGAGCAACTTAAAACGGGCCTCATGTCATCCGCCACTTGGTCATCTCCTTGAAACCTGCAAAGTACTCCCTGCCATCGAGTACGAATGTGGACGATTGTGAATTTACGAAGCTTAATTGATTTTCGAACTCATGCATATACCTCAATGACCTTTCTTGAAGGTTGTCTAGCTTCTGTTATGGGGGAGTCGATGGACATCCCAGTCAACGACCGCTGCAAGTGTAAAAATAGATATGAATATACAGGCTACCAGGCACCAACTACATATCAAAATATGACCACCAAAAAATTATAATGTTCTCCCAGCCAAAGCACACATTTCACCACAAATTGCTTTGTTGTACGATTGGGAATGGTATTGGAAAGCCACAACCATGTTAACCTGAACATCAAAAGCAAGCTGCCACTGCTGGGATTCAGCTCTGGTGTGAATTACGAACAGCTCGCCCCCGAGAGTATGTCTCCGGCTGCTAGTCAACACTGCTGTAATCATTTGCTCAGCTTTATTTGCGTATGTGTCAGTCATGGTTTGCGGAAACACTTCGTGGAGAACTGGCCAAAGCCCGGGGTTTCCCATCATTCCTACGGTGAACATGATTACCATATCTAACTGACCATTATTGCTTCTCACCAGGCAGAGCAAGCTTTTGATGTCTTTTTGTGTGTTTCCCAAACCCGCAAGGATAGATTTCTCTCTCCAAAACGATGCTTCAGTGATGATACATAGCCAGCAAAGAGACCGCATTCTATTGCATCATCTGTTACACCGCGTTCATGGAGCTCCTCTCTTGTGATGTCATAGTTATTATGGTGTTTTCAATAGAGCCTACGCTCAGTCCGGCAATCTCTCTCAACACCTGGGCTTGTTGTCCGACAGCTTGTTGGAGAGTAGTGGTGTCGTTCATCTTCGGGTTCCTGTTACTCTTAACCATTTTTGCCATGGTAATGCTGAACAGAAGTTCCGTCTGCGTTTCTATCTTTCCGGGTTCATGTACTTAAAGTAATCTACAAGACCAAAGGCATTAACAGGAAGCTTCAATAAGGACAACAAGTCATCATGTTGCAACTGTTGGTAATCTTCTTCACTCCGTTTCCCATGAAACATTTTCCACGGCTTTGCAGTCGGAATACCACACAATTGTACAATTCTTCCTGTAGCGCTTTTTGCTTTCTCTGTGCTGTAGACTTTGTCAGGTTTCAAGATGCTGAAAGCTTTATGATGTCCAGTAGACAATAGTGGTTGGACAAACACGTCGTATGCACTGCGCGAACAGTGCCCAATAATATCCAAGAGGCAGCGAACTTTGTCATGTTCAGATGTTTGGTTCTGGTGACATCAGGAAATAGAAACATACTCAAGTGTGAGGGTGGATGTACCTTTAGCACCATATGGTATAGGCTTTGAACAGGTCAAACTGGATCATCTTTATGGACAATAAACATTTAATGCTAGCCACCTTGACATCTTATATCATTGGTTGCAGGTTAAACTTCTGAGCGAATCACATGGTAACCATGGAAACACATCTTTCCCTTCCTGACTAAACTCGACGCAACCTATAGACAGAAAAGGTATAAACCCACCTGAAATATATCCTTCTCAGATTTGTTAAGAATGCATCGCTCTATTAGATATTGTATCATTCGGCTGTCCAAACTGATTGCCTCGGTTAAGTTACTCCCCTTGAGTGATCCCTTTTGTTCTGTTGTCATAAGATCTGAAATATGCAGTGAAATATTCAGGATCGACCTGAGATAGACACATGTTCCCGGACGCACTTGCTATCATAGGCGAGTGTTATCACAGACGGATGTTATCATACAGGCTTGTAATCATATGCGCTTGTTACCATATATGCTTGTTATCAAATTAATTTAAATGGACGCTTGCTTTCGTGAACTTTGTTAGATACATCTGTATGACAATCATAGCTCATATATTGTGTACAGGTCAGCAGCTTGGAGGTTCCATGGCACTACAACTGCTGGCAACTGAGCTATTAACTTCATCATCTTACCACACGTTCCTTTGAGAAAATCCCCAACACCATGCTGGTCTGCATCACTGAGTGCTTCATGGAGTGTTAGGTCAGTCACACCATTGATGGCGAGGAACGCCAGCAGCTTTTGGATCTTCCCTTTAGCACCTTTGGTTCTCTGCACACGAGGCAAGACATGTTGAAGTATTCGATGGGTGGTTGGATATAATGCGTTAATAGCGTTGTTGGATTTAGTTTGAAAATGAAATTTGGCAAATAACTCAGACCAGAATAGCTTCCTTTTGTGAATGGTTTACGCGTTCAGAAGGGCATCAGTGGGCTGGATCATGTCCTCCAATACAACCCGATGCTCCTTCCATGCCGACTTTTGATCCGCATCTGGGATAACAAATAATAGCTAAGAATGACTGCCCTTTTAGCTAACCTCATGTTAGCATCGTAATAGCCTGTTATAGTCGGAGCTTGTTACCATAGATGCTTGTTATCAAATAAGTTTAAATGGACGCTTGTTTTCTTGGAGCTTGTTATAACAGCCTCTTGGTTTTATACAAAAATGTTATTACAAACCATTTTTGACACAGTTTGTCACATACGTTAGTTATACAATCGGTTGTTATCATAAAAGCTCTTTATGTCTCTGACAGGTAGCCACCAAAGCATCGCGGAAGACATTGAAATCACGCAAGGTGCGTTTAGGAAGCAAGTCTGGAACTTGTTCGTATTCGATCCGACCAAGCTGCATCATCAGATGGAATCATTAGATGAAACTCATGAGGATGGGAAAAATCGTTTATCTTGTAAGAGCGGTTTTAATTTCGACTTGAATATGCAAAATATGTACAAGCTTCCTATCGTAATGGCATATCTACATCCATATATACTTTCATACATACATGTCTACACGAACGCACGCACACACACACACACATACATTCATACATACCTACATACATACATGCATGCATACATGCATATACACATCCATCCATACATACATACATCCCCATATACATACATACACATACATACATACATACATACATACATACACATACATACATACATACAGACATACATACATACATACATACACACATACATACAGACATACATACATACATACATACATACATACATACATACATACATACACATACATACATACATACATACATACACATACCATACATACATACATACATACATACATACATACATACATACATACATACATACATACATACATACATACATACATACATACATACATACATACATACATACATACATACATACATACATACATACATACATACGTACGTACGTAAATACGTACGTACAGACACACAGACACGTACGTACAAATATACCGTAAAATATCTCTTTTATAAAGTCATGTCGGTTCATTGGTTAACGGCACCTCCCACAACCATGCTCATGCGAATGAAATTTGACCAGCTCATTACACAGTTTTCATTACCAGTTGGATGTGTTTTACCTGACACGCCAGTCTCCGACTCATCATTTTAAATACGTACTGTATTTAACGTTATTCAAAACATACCAAGAGGTCAATGTGCGCAGCATGTTTTATATTATTTGTTTTCAAAAATCCTGGTAGAAGTTATGGAGTAACCCCCCAACAATCGCGAGTATCATTCATGTATACAGACACTTAACGACACTATCAGAACAATGGCGCATCCGTGTGCGACGAATACCAAATCTAAGATATCATTGGTACTTTTACTTTTGGTAGTTCGGGGTATTTTTGCGTCGTATAAATATATCATCGTACAAAGTGGAATCAAACTCATTGAAACGCCCGTGTACTCTGAAAATACATTGGCGACGTACATTTCCGACATTGAGATAACGAGAGCAAAGGCATTTATCTCCACAAAAGCTGCCAAAAAACGAGTCGACCAGTGGCAAAATATCGCGATAATTGAAGGCAATAATACAGAGAACTATTTTGAAGTGATCAATAACTATACTTGTGTGGATACAGTGTATTTGAAGGAGTCTCTGGATTATTTAAAACCTGTGTTGGCCGATCGCTATTATGATTACAGCGCCAATGACTGTGATCTTGTGGAAGCATAATCGATATATGGCCAAAACCTCGGCAGAATCCTATACAATGCTACATGCCGGAGTAATGTCACCGAAGCTATGACCATCAGCAGGTCATTAGAGTCAGTTCCTCATCAGCTTGGTCTGCCAGGTGGCTACAATCAATTGCCTACAAAATGCCTTAGTAGACCCAAACGGGAACGTCCATACAGCTGAATTCACACTTATACTCCAACGATGCAAGCGACATGACGGCGCCACATCAGATGTACGTATGTATGATGAAGTATTTACGATCAGTCAGTTTTGTGGGGAAGCATTTTATCACGCCAACCTGGAAAACCTTCCCCGCCTTGTGCCGTACACCGAATTTCTGAGGAAGTACCCTCAGATTAAAATCCACGTGGCCAGAATGCCCCTCTATCAAGACATTGATGGTCTCCCAGATATGAGAGTTAGGATAGTGACAGGGGCTGCCCAAGGTCGCCTGGTTTACAGTCCTGCCGGGAGCCCTTGTGGCAGATCTCCTGTTCTCACCACTCAACTCCTCTCACAAAACCACCGACGGAATCTACCAAATCAAGAACAAATATAGTTGTCTTCAGCAACCATGATAACATTGTGTCAATGTTAAGGGCGGAAGCTGCTGTGTATGGCTTGAGAGTCGTGGTATTTCCTGACAACCTGACAAGGACACGACCATGACCATGTTCAACCATGCCATGCCATCCAATCTTCTGTATTCTCAACCTGGTACTGTGCTTCTGGAAGGGTTTTGCTACGATGAAACTGGTCGTTCCAACCTGTGTTACAGAAACATGGCTCAGGCTCTTGACATGCGGTACCATGCTCTTCTATACAAAAGCAGCTGCAAGAAGATCACTCCGGAACAGTTACAGGAGCCAGTTAGAATTATTCTGAATCATTTGGCTGATCTGTTATGCCCCCTTCATGCAAAACTTTATTTGAAACCTTGATATGTTTTTTTGCCATTTATTTCGAAGCATTACTGAAGATATTGTTGCATTACCTTATTTTAAAGGTCGTTACGAAATAGAACATTTGCGTTGATGTATATGTATAACATCGGTTTATAAATGTCTCAAGATACTGTCAACCTTTTAAATCAAAGATAAATAAATTGTTAACTTTCTTACTGACTGATAACGTACTCATCGTTTACAGCCGCCTACACATTGGGGAGTACAAAGGTCGCCGCTGCTCTCTGCTTGCCTCATTGGGATGTTGTCAATTATGGCTCGCCGTGGTAATATTAAAGCTTTTTCTTAATACACATCCTCAATGTCGTATGGACCTATTTTCATGGTTCGTTGTCATTTCCCAGGACAACTGCGTCATTTGTCGTATGCTATATAACACAGGCCACGCTAAGTGCTATTCAAAGGATCCCCTTCAAACCTGGCCAAACAATGACTTATTTCGTAACAAAGTTGTATATTCATGACTTCCTGGACGTCACCTTATGTTTACATTGATGAGCCTATCCTGCATAATTTCATATTACTCTTGTGTGCCTCATGCTGCCGAGAATCACCATCGCCTTATTGCTGTTCATTGTTGTAACTGTCTATTTTATAGAGAGTAAAGAAATATATAATACTTACCATTAACATGCGAGTGGGACTAAATCAGCATAAAAAGCTATATGTCTTATGTGATCTAGTGATATATGCTCTTGGCAAACATAACCATATCAATCCAATTATTCTTCACTGTTGCAGGCTGCACAACAAGAGGCACAATTTTAGCCAAGGACTGTAGATGGCAGCATAGAATCCGGTGTGTACACGGTATACATTCTAAATGCAGGACAGGCGATCCCAATATCCATCTTCTGTGACATGGAAACAGATGGTGGAGGTTTGTCATTACGTTTGGAAGTCATTACATCACATTCTTCACTGCTTCATCTGTATGATTCTTGTTGGTGTAGCATATCACCTACACACTTGGTCTAACTTAGAGGTTGCATCAAACACCTATACAACCCTATTATGTAGAGGGTCCTAACAACATAAGAAATTTGCTTTGCTTTTACCTGGTCACCAATTTGTTAAATAATCACCTAAATCTTAATAAATGATATAATATAACCATTGCTTGTGTTAGGTGTTTCAAAGGAGACAAAATGAGGATGGATACGTTATATTGAGGGCTAAGTGATGGTGATCCTCTGCCTGACTCAGCCACTAGAGGTAAGAACCAATATCCATTCACACAATATCTGTGCTCACATTGTCTTGTGATCCTCAATCAATTAGCATGGCTCTTTTTTATTTTTATTATTAGAATTTAATCATCTATGTATAGTTACTTGCCAAAGCCATTTATCTTACCTAATCCATTATAATTAGATGGTATCTCCAATTTAACAAACATACTTGTGCGTATGTTATCGTACATAGCAAGCAAGACATACCAAGCAAATAAAGGCTAGTCTTAGGAAAACTATCCAACAAACAATGGTATCAAAGGAGGCTCCTCCAGTTTCCCCTCACGGCTGGTGCTGTGGCAGTACGGATGAACCATATCCTTGTTCTTATTGCCTGTCTGGAATCTGTCTCGGATATGGCTGTGCTGTAAACACGCATGGAACACAACCACAGCATCTGATTCAGGAGTGGCAGGTATGTCTCCACTGCTGTATGCTAGTCTGCGTCCCAGACTCCAGGTGTTCCGCTATGCTTCTCGCCCTAGAGTCTACGACAAGATAAGGTCTTAAACTGGCGCGTCGAATATTCATTAGACACGTTCGTTAATCTTCGTGACCAATCAACGCAAAGGTTGTGACCCGGATTGACCTTAATTGCGCGTGTCTGGCTAATGAAACTGGCTTGTGATACGCACCCTCGGTTTTATGTGACGTCATGTACATTATTGTGGTCTGCGTCCAATGAGAACACATTGAATGTCTTCTGGAAATATGGGGCGTCTTAAAAGTTAAAATTGGCACCACAATAAGCGCTTTAATCGCTTAGCTGCACGATAGTATGTTTACGTAATAGTCAGTTAAAAAGAATCAGTTGTGTGTCTGCTTCTCTCGCCCACTGTGCGATTAACGGTGCCACTCAGAGTGAAACAACAAATCGGGGTGTCGTAGAATGTGTGCCCGGCTCATAAAAATCACTCGTCCGGTTGGACAAGTTCTTCGGAAATTGTAGAACTGACCAATGAGAGACAACGACTCAAAAGTACCCGAGATTGACCGAGGGACACGGCTTGTGATTGGAGCATCTCAAATCGTGGATGCTCGTCCAGTTCAAGACGCTATTCTTCCCTAGACCTGATGGCGAGACTATTGAATATCAGTAACATGTAAACAGCGCCCGCAGCCATCAGGCTAGGGGACCATGACTAGCTGTATGCATTAATAATGAAGAAATATTTATTGGAATATGGTAATTCCTGCATGAACTAGGATGCTGTAGATAGCTTTGCTGAAAGCCAATTAACAGAGAAAAACGATTAAAAAACGGTCAATATTGTTGTATAATGTTTGTATATTCCCTTTAGTTAATATCCTGACCGATAAATAGGGATATGTAGTGTACATGATTAAATGTTCGTAATAGCACCCAAGGCATGGTGGAGCATTCGCTATGTGAGGGAGCTCATGCAACATAGGGTATGTATGTATTATCTAGATTGATCTAGCTGGAAAGTCGGCGGAGCTCTGATTGCCGGAGTCCCCGTAACAAATTATCAGAGCACATTCCAATTGAGTTAACAAACAGTCAAGCCAGTGGTCTAGTTGCTAGAACGAAGCTGACCCAAATTCGGGAATAGGTCCGTTAGGGTCCCTTGCAGTTTCAGGTTGGGTCTGCCTCGAATCCCGTCAGTCTTTGTATACACGCACATCTAAACATTAAGTACTTATGTTTCTTAGCACCCTGTTCTTCAATAATTCTTTGAATTTGTCCGTTGTCAGCGAAGTGCAGAACCGACCAGCGCAAGCAGCACCTCCTACGTTCCATTTGGTATCTCTATATGGATCCAAGGGAGCAACAAATGCACCAGGATTATCCTGAATATATTAGCAAAATAAAATTTTAACAACTAACCATTCATTGACATAACCCCCAAACCTCAATATCTTCCATACAACCATATATACTTCGACACAAATAATGTTTAATCATGTGTATTGGATATGTTTATTTGAAAAATTAAAATATTTGATTTTTTTTTAAATTTCATTTCCGAAATCTTTATTTTACTCCTTATTCATCAATCTACAACATGGAATTAGATCGGGAAATGCTACCGATGGTTTATAATGATCACATCTACAACAAATATTGTGTTTCTAATCCATGATGACCGAAAATCATTTAAAAATTTCTGTATTCGGCAAAGGTTCGTAAATGTATATGAGCACGAAAGGTTGGATTGATACGTATAATTTAGTGTCTTGACCTTTCGTGGACGACCTTTCGAGGACCAAAAGTATATACCAGGAACAAAAAGTGCCAAAAATACTTTTATTCACTTACAAATATTTCGTCGTATTAATTAAAATATGCCGAATAAATAATTGATAATTAATGATAGCAAAAATGTACTATAAAAATTTGTCCACGAAAGGTTGCAATCGTCACTATATATATATATATATATATATATATATATATATATATATATATATATATATATATATATATATATATATATATATATATATATATATATATATATATATATATATATATATATATATATATATATATATATATATATATATATATATATATATATATATATATATATATATATATATATATATATATATATATAGCGTGCAAGTGGTATGGTTCAAATAGCGAAATGGGATCGTTATCAGACTTTCCGTTAGCTTAACTAGTTCTGATTCAGCCACAACTATTGGCGATAATGCAAGACAGTCGAATATGGTGCCGTTTATAGATCCCCAACACCTCTGACTGCCTCGAATACCCGCAATATGGTTTCACTTAATGGAACTCGCCAATAAAACTTTAAGAAGGCTTTTGTTACAGAACTACTAGTCTTTATTTCAGCTGCGAAAATGTTATCTGCTGTCTGCGGGAGATGCCACAGCTTAAATATACAAGGTCACTTGACCACGCGGTTATCAATGCGAAATGTAAACATCATAATTAATGCATAGACATAAAAATACTATACAAGTTTTACATTATATAAAAACACAGGAAAGATCAATATACACAGGAAACATCAATATACCTAAACAGGAAACATCAATACAAAAGTACATTAATTCACAAGTGCAACCAATGAACAAAATATCTCACCCATCATCTACTGCGCGACTCAGACCCCCCACCTAGAGAGGGAAGCAGTTTGGCGCGAAATACGCATAGTTTTATATATATAAATAAATAAATATATATATATATATATATATATATATATATATATATATATATATATATATATATATATATATTGTGTGTGTGTGTGTGTGTGTGTGTGTGTGTGTGTGTGTGTGTGTGTGTGTGTGTGTGTGTGTGTGTGTGTGTGTGTGTGTGTGTGTGTATTTTTCATTATGGAACTGAGAGAGGTAAACACTCATTGGTCAATCACATTTGAACTACAAAAGGAATGAGACGGGTGCAATGTCATATTCTTGTAATTGTGGGCAAGTCACTTTAAGTGAAAGCTACAATATTAATCAACGGCCGAAATGTTGGATTATATCATCCAACCAGATGATTTGACACATAAATTTATAAAGATAATTTGATGAGGACGATGGCCAGGACGACGACCACTCCAATTATGATGGCGACGGTAGCCAGCCCGACGAACACGTAGGTGATGATGTTTGCCATGTCATCATCATAATCATTATCATCATCATCATCATCATCATCATCATCATCAGCAGCATCATCATCGTCATCATCATCATCATCATCAGCATCATCGTCGTCATAATTATCTGAAACAATATAACCAAACACTATCCGCATTGTACAATATAACATTTCGAAAGTTTATTTGGAGAAAAAAACTTTTGTTGCTAAGAGTTAAATGATTCAATGTCCGATTGCTGAAAAGTATTCCATTTGATACTACTTCCAATAACCAGACAGAATACCAGTGGGGCAGTGGGGGAAATAAGTATCGTCCCGCCACCAGAGGCAGGTGTGAGTTCACCGCTATTAAAGAACAACTATTGATACTTTGATTTATCTACTCAAATTTATAAATAATCTGATTAATCAATGATCGCTGACTGATATTTCAAATATCTAGACCAGCTACATCGCTCTTTATTATTGCTCAACTCGGATGGAGTCACAACGGAGCACATTGTGTTTAAAGATGTATAAACAAGAGAGTAGGCAGATCGCGTTATGCGTTACATCGCTTGACCAAGTGTATAACACAAGAGGCGCAAGGGTATATGGGAAAATTTTGCGAACTAATTTTCATGATCATTACACGTGTACTGATGATTTTATAAGCGATCAAATTTATTAAGGAAATCATTCTGTCTGGGGCAATGATGGATTGACATTGATTTGGCTGACTCAAGGATGACATTTGTTCATAAAATGTTACCACGTGTGTTATACTTGCATGTGCTCCCGTGAGACGAGCAGAGAGCAGCTTTGTGCAGTTTGATATGTCGTCTGTTTTTAACAAACAAGTGAAAACCCAGCAGTACCTACTGTACTCCAAGCTTACTTTGTCAGAAAACTATAGATATTTTACGAAAAAAATCACATTCAGTGATATGTTTAGAATATAATGTGCTTCGGAGGAGGGAAAACCAATTTACAATAGTACCATTAACGACAGAGAAACGATACGTTAACTTTCGATTTTGGTCCTGTTCTAACTTTGATTCGACATCCATAAAATCTTGCTTTTCGGTAGACGCTGTCCATGATAATATTTGACCCTAGGTGTAATGACCATCAAACCCATATTGTCGATTTTATAAGCTATCAAAAATGACTGGGCAATTATTGCTGTTTTCCAAACTTGCACCTGCCATTCCAATAGGATAAGTTATGTGTTCGGAATAGCACAGGCTATCGTCGAGCGATAACATTTTAATTACATCACAATTAACAACAGATAAACGATGCCTTAACTTGAGATTTCAGTCCCGTTTTTACGTTGATTCGTTTGTAACCAGACGTGATGTCATCGATGTCAATAAAATTAAAGGATCAGATTTGCGCTGCCTATGTCAACAACTGAGCCAATTTGTATGACTATTGAACCAATATTTTCTATTTGATAAGCAATCAATGATTTTAGACAAATTGATTGAGTGAAATTTGTTTATCCAACTCAACGCGGTTTCTTAGATTGGATGATAATGGGTCAAAAGTAAAAAGTTTAGAGATTTTGGCTACCACAAATTTGCGACCTGCTGATTTTTTTTTACATTGCATTATTTACAAATACATACATCCAAGTGTACGACTACATTACACTTCCAGAATATGTAAACTGTTTTAAAATCGAATTATTATGCACGGAGGTATCAAGCATTGATCGTGCGTCATCTTTTTGTAATTTGTTGATTTTGTAACCAGATGTGACGTCATCGACATCCATGAAATCTTAGGATGCGACTTAGAGCTGCCCCTTAGAACATGTGGCCCAAATATAACTACCATCGGACATGCATTGACGATTTAATAAGCGCTCTAAATTTTCATGAAACTTTTGTTGACATTTGAACTGATACTACGATTTTTTTTACCTGGGGCGCTTGGAGAAACAAATGTTTTTTTTTGTACTAACTTATGTAAGCAAAAGTGTGCAATTTGATTGAGCTACAAAATGAAGTAAAGTTTGTAACGATCCGACCATTATTAACAGAGTTATTTGAGATGCTTCTTTTTCGATGACTTTAACCTTAGCTTGAGGTCAAGGGCAAAACAAAATACATAGTATCTGCGCACCATTGCTCCCGACCATTCAAAAGAAAAAAATATGAAAACATTTTGAAAACTGCGACCTGCCAAAACTTTTTTAACAAACCCACAAAACCAAAAACCAGACTGACCAACTCAACATGGTTTTGAGGGCAGAGATTTGTTCTGTTATATACTCACAAAGCACATTTAGGTAAGCACTTTGGAAGATGTAGCCTAACGAGTTGCAGGATTTACATTGGATGACTTGAGCATCATCCATGGTCAGGTTGTAGAAAATGAGTTTATTTCCCTGCAGTACACGACGGGAGTCAGCAGAAACCCCTGCATATACAGGTATACAATCGAAGACATGATCACATGATAATTTATTAACTTCAATGTTCATCAATTCTACGATATCAATTATTCGCAAAAGCATGGGAATTTTTAGCGGATAAAATATTTTTTTCGCCTCTAGCCTTAAAGAAATAGAAATACGCAAATGTGGAAAAAATCTTTTGACTTACTTACGTGAGATTGGTTCACCATTTAGGAGCCACGATTGAAAGGTTCAGGTTTTCCAAGAGCTTGGCAAGTGAACTCAGCCTTCCCTAACTCAGTCCCATTGACAGACATAAGCTTGCTATCTGGTGTCCAGTAAGGGGAAGCTTAAACAACGAAGAAATTATCTGAAAGTGAACATCTTCATTAATAGAGATCAGCACTGAAAATGTATCATTTTAGGAATAAGCATTCAGAAGTCAGGCAAGTATCTTCAAACTGACTAACCACGAATGATGAGGAAAACTGATCTTCTGATTGGAACTGTTGCTTCATCATTGATTCCCTCACACTCATACATGCCTTCATCTTCGAACTGAACATTTTCAATCACCAACTCCTGGCCAAAGCTTTCAGGTCTGGAGCGGGGCGGCATATCAGCCCCATCACGGCGCCAGTGTACACGCGGTGTAGGGCTGAATTCAAAATCAATTCAGTTTTGTCACAATGTTACCTAAACAAAGACAAGCCCTTGGTGTCATCAATTTCCTCAACAGATATAACAAACACTTGATCAAACATTATTAATATATACATCTATGTTAATGAAATGTTACCTTCCATCGAAAATGCATTTGACTCGCCAGGTTTCCCCTAATAGTGCCACTTGATGTGTTGTTGACATCCAGAGAAGGCTAGGCGGCATATGTTGTATGGTTTCTGAAAATATACAACACAATATCACACATATGATAAAGACAAGACACATTACAAGGACAACATAACCAACACAATTATAATTTACCCAATACTATATCTATGTTTATGTGATATTCGATAATCCATATACACACGGCCTTGGGGTTGTATAACTGCATATGCTCCTTGCTGTATGGTTCTCGTAACCGGGTTTTGAACAATACAAGCGTATGTTCGCCCCTGGTTGGCATCCGAAGGGATAATGTTAGCAAAGTGAAGATTACCTTAAACACAACTCACTCTTTTCAGTCATACATCACACAGACGGTGGTGTAGCACACCTTAACAATACCAAATTCTATAATTTACAGATAAATCATTTGTATTTCCAAAATCATTATCAGTCTCGATGGCAATAGATGTCATACAACAAACCTTGATGATCCATTGTGACCCTGTCGGTAAGATTAATGGCCGTAAAACCGTCACCCTCAGCTATTGTTGCCCAGAAATATTCTGCTTTAGGGAAGCTTCGAGATCGAACACACATTAGTGTTAGCGGGTGGCCCAGATTGGGCCGATGGTATCGTGTGCCTCGAGAAGCAATTGTCCCGAGAGAACTGAGGGGAAAATATCACAGTTGTCAGAAACATGTGGTAAACCAAATTTGAGATTGGGGGGCATGTGTCAATGAATAAAAGAAGTTCACAATCACAAGCTTTAAACTCACAAGCGTTTCTCAAATATATTATCAGTGACTGCAATGCCAGCAGGGTTCTCAGCAAAGCATTGGTAACGAGCTACATCTCTTTCTAATGGATGGGCAAATATAAGTGTCCCAACACCAGGCTTGTTGGCAATTCGTCCATCAGTTCCACTTGGATCAAAGGCGTTGCCATTCATTTGCCATTTATATCTGCCGAATCAAAGACAAATATTTGTATAGAATTTGTAGGTTCCTGTTTGAATTGTAGGTAGGTAAGTGTTATTTGTGAGAAAAGTCGTAATATTGAACATGAATTTACACAGCACCGCCAACAGCAGACAACAACTTACACAGGTGTAGGTTTTCCTGTTGCTTCACAGGGCATCTCAAAACTCTCACCCTCATGGAATACCATTTCCTTGGAAGGCTCCAAGGTTATCAAAGGGGGTATTGTTACTAATCAACAAAGAGAAACAAAAAAATGGAGACATAATAAAACACAGAACATAACCAACCA